>VZRQ01007971.1:297991-332287 GCA_013397975.1 Machaerirhynchus nigripectus | reverse complement strand
CATCACCACAGCTTTACAAAAGAATTTCAGCTTTTAGGTTTAAAGCATCTCCTCTATCTCCTCTCTCTGGGCTTCACCTCTTTCTTCTTCACTGACTTTGGTGTCACTATCATGGTATCTATTCATGTGCCTTTGCCTTTTCCTTTCCTCTAACCTGGGAGAGGATTGATGTCTGCAGGTTTCATTTCTTCTGGGGAACTTACAGTTTGGAAGGGGTTAATCTTACCCAGAGTTTGCAGCTGGAGCTTATCTCTCCGTTGGTCACACGATCCCTGTCGGGCAGGGCCGTGAAGTTCATTTTGGCTGCACCAGAGAAGGGGGGGAATCCCAGCCCTCACAGAGTCGAGGGCCATGGCCTGGCCCCTGCTGGGCCAAGACAGAGCAGGACTGTGGCCCCAGCCGCTGCTGGGGCCGAGGGGTCAGGCCAGGCCCAGCCCGGCCCACCGGGCCGAGTGGGCAGCCAGAGCCCAGTTACCTGTCCAAGGGCCGGAAGCAAGAGAGAGTTTCCCGGGCTTCCACACGGTTTAAATATGTAGATTTCGAGAAGCGTTATTGGTCTAAACAACTGTCCATCAACTCAGGATCAAACCACCACAAGTTCAGACTTTGAAAGGCATTGGAAGTTTTAAAATGCTACCAGAATTTTGTGGCTGAAATGTTGGGATTGTCTCACCCTCAGATGTCTGGGGGCATTTTGTTAAATCAGACTGCAAGAACGCAATAATCATCTAGAGTGGCACCCCTCTAGGGCTTGTAAGCGTGGATTCTCAAGATTATTGCTCACTGGTGTAAAGTTCAGCATTTCTCCTGCTTTTGGGCAGCTGAAATTGGTTGTCTACTACATAATGTTCAGAAAATCAAGCTGAACATGCATGCAGCATTCTCCTGTGGGAAATGTGTGTCCTCAATACTTATTTGAATGTGTGGCTGTTTTGTTAACTGGAATGGCAAGGAAAGTCATCTTCATCTAGCTCTGCCTCACACTTCCATGTAAACATTACGTACCTTTTCTTTTTTTTTTTTCTTCTCCTTCCAGTGGTAGTTGCAATACTACTGGTTATGAAACAGCTATCTGAGGATTTGTGTTTATGGATACTATTTAATACTGCAAATGACAGTACAATTTCCATTAAATTGTTTCTTTCAGACTATAGTTTTCAGAAATATGAATTTATCGCTGAAAAGTTTTTGTCTGAACAAAGAGCCATGGCCAAGAGAAACATGTGCTTTGCACTTTGTGCCATGCTCTGTCTGACCCTTCACTCTGCCTCAGTAGTTCCTGGACAGCCGAAAATCTAGTTGTATGCCTCCTGACGGAGACAGCCTTCAGTATGTCTTGGACGTCTGAGAAATACAACATTTGAAGTTTTCACACTGTCATCTTGGAATCTCACTTAGAGTGTTCCTCCCTCACGTGAGCGGTCATTGCTTTGTCTCCCCTGTGGTCTCTGTATCGCCAGGAAATGCAGAGTTTAGAGAAAGGCCTTTCCTGTCTTGGATGGAAAGGTTTCAGCCTGTATACTTCTGGGTGACCAGGACAACAAAGAGGTTGCTGGCATCTCTGTGCATCAAATGCTGCTTCTGCATTCATCCCTGAATGAAAATGGAAGTAAACTTATGTCCACAGTTGTCAAGATCTGGTTATTAAAGTTATTAGAAATACCTCTGCCTGAATTAAGGTGCAAACAAGACCATATGCCAAAGTCAATAGTATGGGTTTTATTTAATAGTAAATAGGAGAGAGAGAAAGAAAGAAATAGAAAATAGGTGGGGGTTGGGGGCAGAAAGAGAGTGACAGAGACATAATAAAGAAAATATCACCATCCATGGATCCCAATGATGTTCTGTTGATCCTCTCCAGCTGGTCTTCTTGGTGGTGTTGGTCCCCCCAAAAAGCATGTTTAGGGTGGTGTGGGCTTCAATGGCTCCTTTATACAGTTTTGCTATAATGAGTAAAACTTTGTATCAATGTTTGAGGCATGAACTATTTCAGTGTCTTGACAACACTCTAGATAATTTCCTCTACAATAATAACAATAGTAATAGTGCCAGTGTGAGAATTAGGTGAATTTTAGTGGCTCTGAAAATGAAGGGTTTTGGTCATTTGACTAGAGTTAAGCAGATATGTTAGAAATTGCTCCAAACTTTCTCCTGTGCTCTTCATTTCAGAGGTACATCGCTTGTGTGTTGATCCATTTCTAGAGCAGTCCTTATGTCCCTAATACTGTTACCTGAAAGAATGGCAAGATTTAGTGTAGGATAATAGGTTCTTTGATATTTTAACTTTTTAAACATGTTCCTAGGACTGAAGAAACAGGCCTAATCCAAAACTTTTCAAAAGTAGACTCTCATCTTTTTACCTGTATGCAGCTATAGTTTGGTGCAGGTGTATTATTTCTGTCTGTCTCTCATTTTTCCAGTCTATTTGGAGGCAGGCATGCGTCAGTGCTACCCTTGGAATGCCTCAGAAGCAGACATGCTGCAGGGATGTGTTGTTCAGTGTATGGAGCCGCATGGATGGCTCACTACTTAGACCCAGGGACAACACTGTGAGAGAGGATTTGAAACAAGTACTGGGAAAAAGAAAACTTTCTGGAAGAGGGTGGAGGGAATATCCTATATGTTCTCATTTGCTAAAACATTTTTTTTAATGCTTTCATTACTAAAGAATTTTCTTTGCAAGCAAAGTTTATGAATCATTTTCTCCTTGTAATTACTGGCAGAGACAGCAAAGAAACTCATTCTTTTTCCAATGGCCTTTTGTTATTATTTAGTCAGTTCTTCATTTTTTCCATGTGGTGTCTCTCACTTAGCCCCCTGCAAATTGGTACTATAGCTAGTAGCTTAGCAAGCACTTACAGATGTGCTTATTCCTGATGAACATTTTGCCTCCAGCTGTTTGTGTGCTGTGTCATTATCTGAATGGGTGAGGAAGAGATGTTTTAAGTGGTTCAGAATGTGCCACCCATCCATTAGCACACCAGCTGTGATTCCTGTTTTTTAGCTTGTGGGATACCACGGCCTGATATTAATCTCTTCACTGCTTCAAGGGTGCCTTCAGCCCTATGGGATGACTCTTTCATTGTAAGTATACATATGCTATGGTGCATATGGCTGGAATAGTTCACCTGATCTGGTGGGTAGCAGCCGTCTTGAAGATATGATCAGAAATTTTCCAGAGGGAGCCATTATTAGAGCTTTTAGGCATTTAACTTTAGTTATGGAAAACAAACAGTCATTAGAAGAATTGAGCCCTTTTTCTGAGCTCATCAAATTCGTGCCAGAGTTTCATTTTCATTGTGTGAAGCTGGGTGGGTAGATCCTCAGCAGAAAGAGAGAAAACTCACTTAAAGCTGCTGGACAAATGTTTGAAGGCATTACTTGGAAGAGTTAATTTGCTAGTGAACGCTTGCATTCTGATCTCCTACTGGAGTGAGCAGGAAGAACTTACACCACCAGCAGTGAAAAGTTTGCCCAGTTATCTCCCCAACCCCCTATCACCCTGGGTTGCTTTTTGGAAGCAGCAAAGCTGTGGGGGGGAAGTAGACTATTGTTAAGGTATGAATGCTAAAATGACTGCAAATCAAAGAAAACCACTGTCAGGAAGTGCCACATCCTGGTTGACATTTGCATGTTTTGTGCTGTTTTAGAAAGAAAACAAAGTTTGAGGTTGCTGCTGTTGTTTGTGTTGTGTTTCTTTTTTTCTGTTAGGAACACAGTTTAAGCATCTTCTGGTTTTTTTGCAGGATTTTTTTGTGGGGGTTTTTGGTGTTAAGTGTATGTATCTAGATGTATTACACAGCATTTCCTACAGGAAAGGATGGGCTGGGAATAATAGCGACACGAAACGTGGGAGTATGTTAGTAATTGGATCTGGTTTTGTGTAGCTGCACGGAACTTAGTGATTGATTGAGGGCCCTCAAGGGTTGACCTTTCTTCAAGCACAGATGCCCTGGAGGCAACAGGATCCATTCATAGGTGGCTGGAAAATAACTATTTTTCACTGACATCCTTTGTTTTCTTTTTCTTCTTCCTTTTTAAAACAGATTTGAATTATAACTTGACCGCTGATGTGGCAAAGAAGGAAAAGAGCCAGCAACCCAGGGTTTATTTTGTGACTTCTGGAGAGACAGCAGGGCAGATCACAGAAAAGTTACAACTGTCATACATGCAGGAAAAGTGCGAGCATTACCTAGCATATGTCAAGGTCAGTTCATTTGTGTCCTTCCTTACTTTGGCCTTACTGCATTCCACTCTTTTAAAAAAATTATTCAGCCAATCAAAGTGGTGCTGCTTTGGTTTCAGATGTTTGATTTCCTGATAGGTAGAAGCTCAGAACTTCTTGCTTGGCATGATTCAGTCTGAGCACCTTCAAGACCTGGTGCCAGGAAAATACATTTTATTTATGTTTGATCAGGCAGATACTTCCCCTCTCTTCCCCTCTCTTCCCCTCTCTTCCCCTCTCTTCCCCTCTCTTCCCCTCTCTTCCCCTCTCTTCCCCTCTCTTCCCCTCTCTCTCTGTGTCCCTCCTTTTGCCTTGGTTGGTTGCTACAGGTATTATTCCCAAGAAGACAACATCTTATTTTGGTAGGAACAGTAGGTTTAGTGTTTAGTTTTGTTTAACGTCTGACCGCACAAAGGACTGGTGATACAATCTGCATGGGAAATGGCAGGATAACATGGGGCCTACAATGAAGTAATTGGGCTCTTGGATTTGAGGAGCCCTGTGGATTTCATCTGGGCTTGAAAGCAGCAGTGGGATAACTTAATTTCACATATGTCATGGTCCTAGGCATACAGAGAGTGCTTTCCAGACTGAGACACAGAAAGGATCTGTTTTTCCTGTGGCAAACTCTTCCTCTGGAGCTTGCTATGACTGTAGTTATCCTCATTTGGCATGTGTTGAAGAAATGTCACCCAGGTGACATTATTTTCAGAGTAAGCACAACAATTTTCTTCTACGCTAAAATTTACAGAATGGATTTTATAATTGCATAAGAAGGACATTTATCTTTTAAAGCACATACGTCTTACAAATACTAATCTTTATCACCAGTCCTTACTGAAGGACTTAGTCCCATAGATGAGTGTGACCTAAATTTGATGGGTATCACTTGGCACTGTCTTGTTTTGAGAATATAGCACATCCAGATTTTTCTAAATGTATAAGCTTTTCCAGGAAGCTTTTTTGTACCTAAAAATCTGTGAGAATTGTAGATAAAATTCATCCTTTGACTCTCAATATTTTGTGCATGGCTGTTGAGAGAAGGTAAGATAAATAAGAGCACCAAGGAGTAAATGCTGTCCTGTTAAATTGTGTGGATCTCTGTGAAAAGACTACATACCTTCCACATTTTTTGTTTCTGGAACAAGCGTTGCTTTCTGCTGTGGAAAAGCTTGTTAAAGAAAATCTAAGCCTATAAGATTAACTTTTCTTAGAAAATGCATCGCTGAATTTACTAATCCTGGTCTTTCTCCAATGAACACATGTGGTTAGACTTCAATTTATTGAGTTTGGATCAAAAGGAGCCACCTTATGCCTATCTTAACCCAATAATGATTTCTTTCACACTACCTCCTGTAGTTTTTGGACACTACACAGAATTCATTGAAGAGCTACCTATGCCCAAGAAACTCTTTAAATTATTGTGACATTTCTAGGTAATTTTGGGAATGCAAAGGAAAAAACTGTTCTTCTGGAAAATTCCAGGGAAATTGGATTTTTATAGGCAAGAGAAACATTTAAACATGTTTAAAAATACCAACAACTTAAAGCAAAACAGCTGGTTAACAAACAAGGCTACTGGTTTTCTATGTGATGTAAGCAGCCATTTTTCACTGTTGGAAGACTAGCAGGACATCTTGTAAGGGAGAATGCAAAGTAGTGGAGGAAGATAGTCCTTGTGCTTTTCTAGGAAAGGTGGTATGATCCACAAGACTACATGACATTAGAAACATCAGAGAGAGCCCTGCACACTCTGAAGGAGTGGAAATGGGGTCATGATCACTGCTATCCTTAAATAATAGCTAGTAAAACAAATCCCCTGAAAAACAAACAAACAAAAAAAACCCTCCACAAACTCCAACCGGAGTTCTCCTTAATTGCATGTATTTATGATGGAATGGGTGATAAAAATATGTGGGCTTAAAATATACAAATATTGCACTTATGCTTCCTTTTTTCCTTTTCTTTACTGTATGTCTGATGAATTCTCCTGCATGGCAGATTGAGTTGTTTGTAGTTGCATCCTTAATACATTCTCTTTGTTATTGCTTATTTGTGTCACGGAAAACAAAGAGGTTTATGTGGCGTACAGATGTCAATTCTGGACTGCCTAAAATGAAGGATAGAGAAACTGTTTGGACTTGTGCGTGACCTCATGTGCTAACTTGACAAACTATGCTAGGTACAAAAGGCCTCCAGTCCAAATGGAACATGGCAGAACTCTGTGGGTTAAGTTAGTTAAATAAAAGCCTGTTCCAGGCCTTGCTAAGTGATATTGTCTTATCAACATGTAATTCTAGTTCCTTTTTCATTGTGCCTAATGCTGGAGGCACAAAATGGAAGAACTAAGAAATGCCATTGAAAAAATAGATCTCTACAAGCTGCCTGCAATTTTTAATAGGTTTGATCTCAAGAAACCCCAGCAAAACTGAGTACTAAAAGAGTTGCAGTCTGCAAATAAACTGGCATTTAATTGTTTTGCAGTTGATAAGTGTCCATGTTTTGAGCATGACTCATTTACAATTTGTGATTCCCTTTCTGGACAGTAGCTACTTTTCTTATTTCTGCTACTGAATTTGACTATTAAAGTCCGTATTTCCTCTTACCGGTGTGACTAAGTGGATCTCAGAAGGTTTGTAGGATACATGTTCGGAGCTTCATCTTGTACGGGGCAGGCCATCAAATTACAGTTCAAGTTGCTAGAACTGTGGTAGTTCATGAGAAAACATGGTTTTCTGGCTGACAACAGAGAATAAAATGGAAACGCTTTGGGACTTCGAAATGCATTGCATTTGGTTTTGTAGTGGGCATAGAGTTGTAAAAGAGTGATACAGTTTTATGACTCTTCTATACTTTTGTTTTAAAATTGCCTATCTTCACTGGAACCTTTTTGATGATTATTGGTTAAGAAACTTTCTTTAGTCTACATAGGTAGTAAACCCAATACTGACAGAGCCTCAGGTGTCATCTCCAAAAGCTGTATTGTTTTAATTTAAAAAACTTTTGAAGGTTTGACTGATACATTCAGTAGAAAATGGCTGTTAGTTGAGAAGTTCAGGAATAAGGAATACCCCTGGCTTTCTCATGTCGATGCATAGCTGATCCCTTGTGTCTTCACTGCTAGACCATTCTTCTTCCAGCTCTCTGGGGATGATGGTGCTGCCACTAAAGATCTTCTCTCTTTCACTGGTGATAAATCTATTAAGAGCAGATGAGTACCTTGTGTGAAAACTGTCTGTCAGTTTTGCTGGAGTACAAGGAAGCAAAGTTTAAATCTGATTAAATCTGATTGGCTTTTTTTTGCTTTCTTTTGTAAAAGGATTTGGGTTTTTTTGGTATAAGGAATGGTGAGAAAATGCAATGTGGTACTAAGAGGAAAAAAAGCAGAGTTTACAGAAGGGTATAGAATTAGAAAAGACTAAGAAAACAAATGGGTTTTGAGGCTTTATAAGTGTCTCCTTAATATCTGGGCCTGCAGCTGAAATGTAGAATTTTCTCATGGAAACTGCACTCATTTCATGGTTTTCAGAAGGCTGGGGCAATGAGCTTTAGAGGTGCTGTGATCAAGGCAGTGACTCTGAGGAAACATTGTTTCCCTTGTCTGGTAACTGCCCTGGTTTTTTCCTGGTTCTGTGGGCTCTCCTAACTTTTAGGATAGATTTATCAGTGTATAGGATGAGAATTTTATAGAGACACCCAAGCATATTGTGCCTGCAGATTTATGCAGTATCAAAATACATCTTCCTTGATTTATCACAAAGGTGTAATGGTGATCATGTTGAAAACGCCTCGAAGAATTCCTGCATTTATTTAAGAAGCACTGTCTGGTTTCTTACCCCACTGTAGGCCAGCCAGCTGGGCTGCCTATTGCTACCAGTCACTGTTGTCTTTGTGCAGAGTGGATGTTCTAATAGCTGCAGACACCATCAGCAGTGCTGGCACATGATTAAACTAGACACAGCATTTATATTTTCCAGAGATCTTTTTCTTGGTGATGCTATGGTTGCTTTAAGCAGTTTGATGTAAGTCATAATATTATAATTCTTAATGGATCCAGACATAGCTTGTGGGAAATATGGGGCTGAGAAGTAACAGGCTTTGCATAAAGGTGTGTAAGTGAGAAGCTAGTGTTTGTACAGACAGGTTTGGAAAAAACCACTGACTTTGCAACAGAAATTGCACAATTGTGCTTTATTCATTTCTGAGTTCTGTAGCCAAAAAATTTGCATTTTTATAGGTATGTTCTTTGTCTGCGATGCATCACTGTTGCTTTTTAAATATACTCTGGGCTGCTGATCGCACACAAACTTAATCTCTAGTGCTCACCTATTTCAGTCAAGGTCTGTGGTCATGTTTGTTTCTCCCTCTATAGCTGTTTGAGCTCATCTGAGAGGGTTGCATGTATTGAAGTCTTTTCTTTTTGATTCATAATACTCTTAGGTTTTTTCTAGAGATTGAGTAGCAAAGCGTTTGTTCTCAGTCACATGAGATGTAGAGATGGTGTCACCTTGATCATATGCTTTCTTCTGAGAGTTGTCTGCCTGTGAATTAATATCTCTTATGTTAAGGTTTGGCTGGTAGTATTACGGAATAGAGATAGCACTTGAAGCAGAGACTGCTTTCCCAGCAGCAACAGATATGAAAACTTGGTCATAATTATCTAGAATTTCACAGGGTTTGGACCACTTGGCAGACAAAGGGAGTGTGGAACTGTTCCAGCTTGTAGTAAAAAGTTTATCATCACTTCAAGACTAAAGCTGCTGTGTAGTTTTACCAGGAATGATGACTGCAGTGAGATTCAGCGCTAAGACCAAGAGCAGAGTTGATGTCTTTGGGTTTGTTCCTTTTACTTTTTTTACATAACTTTATTTTACCCTTTTGTAGAGCCAACTGGAGAAACTGTTAGGCCCAGCCAGAGGCAGTCATAACATGTGTGCAGCCTTAAAGGCTGTGGGATAGGTGGGGTGATCATGAAGCACAGCGAGGGGTTTATTTACAAGAAGCATGCTTTCCATAACAGTCCTGTTTTCCAAAACTGTGGAAAGTCCACTCATAATCTATGACAGCCTGCCTTCCCTCCAGCAGAGCAAAATAATTGTATTTTAATAAATAAATACAAATGAAAATAAGTAAGTAGTGTTTTCTGTTGCCTTTTTCTGTGATCAATCATCTCTTTTTGGGTAAATTCTGTCTGGCACTGAGTAGAGCTGATGTCTCACCTTGAAAAATAAGCCAGGGAGAAGAGAAACTGCATTTTTTCCTGCATAGCTCATATGGGCAAGGGAAGAACAGTGGTCAGCTGCATAACTCTTCTCATCACCTCTTAAGTAGAGGGATTTAGGTGTACCAGAAGCAGTATTAGGAGTCAGTGACATCTTTGAGCTGAGCATTAACTGTATCAAGATTTAAATACTGTTAATGACCATGGAGTTGTCTTTGGCTTTTTCAAAGGTTTTTGCAAGGTTCACCAAGAACAAGGAAGATTATCTTTCAGGGGTCATCTTATAGTCCAGTTCAAAACTGTCCTGCACAACATGACCAAAATCAAGCTGCCAAATCTGCCTCCTTTCATGGGGGGACCCATGCTGCAAGTAGTTAACTGCTGTGAGATCTATAAGGGCTGGTAGTGCAGCTAAGTGGGAGAGCAAGTTGTATCAGATACTGTACTGTTAACTGTTTGGGAGCTTTTTACTGGACAGTGTAGCCAGAGAGCTGTGTAGTAGCCCAAAGGTGCTTGTGATTTGAGGCCACTGGGAGGTTTTCAGCTGTGAAGTGAAGGCAGTGGTTTTGTCCTGAAGTCCACCTCTGCCCATCCTCACAGGTTTTTAAAGAAATTTCTTTTTTTTTCCCCTCTTCTCACATTGTTAGGTAATACAATTGGGTGAGCAACTATCTCCTTCTTTATAGTTGGAGAGTGTCTTTGAATGTTTTCTGTTATGTACAGAGCTTATCCATCATGAAATCTATGAAAAAAAAAATCCCATTTAAAGTCTTAACAAGGTAATTGATTTTATTGAAGTTCAGTGTTGCTCTTTGACTTTTGCCAATATGTATGAAAAAGGCCAAATACGTTGTTTATGGCCCAAGCGGAAATGTGGTTGCTGTGGTGAAATAGCTGTCAAAGCTACTGTGCCTGGCTAATCATATTTAAGAATCCAAGTAGAGATTCTGTAGTCCCCAAATGAAATAAATGGCATTTTTAATGAGGCTCAGTTAGTAGACTTACAGCACAGTAGCTGATTAAATTCTGCTTTGCCTTCCTTTTTTAAACTGTAGTGTACCCTGCTAAACCCTAGAAGGATGCAAATCTTTAATCTTGAGCCCTTTGATGAACTTGTCCTTGTGATATGTTCTGTAATGGCAGAGAAATATGATTTATTTTTCAAGGAGAGTATCTCAAAAGAGCATATTTCTCAAGTTTTGGTAGAGTTGAGAATTACTTTTACTGCATGCGGACTTCTGTTGAAGCATGACACTTCACTGCTGCTTTTAGATACTCAGTTGCAGGCATATGCCTGCCTTTGCCATCTGCCCACTGATGTATTTGTCTGATACTGTAGTTTCTCAAAAAGAGATTTCATTTGCAGATAAAAGCTTTTGGAGACTCAGGAGAGGCAGATTTAGACCTGGACAGAGCATGGCACTTTTAGGGAGGAGGTTGATCAGAGGGCTGGAACACCTCTCCTACAAAGACAGGCTGAAAGGTTTGGTGTTGAGAAGAGATGGAGAAGAGATGGCTCTGGGGAGACCATATTGCAGCCTTCCAGGACTTGAAGAGAGCTTATAAAAAAGAGGGAGTGCCTTTTTTTAAACTAATAGATAGTAGGTTTAGATTAGAGGTTAGGAAGATCTTTTTTCAGAGAGTGGTGATTCACTGGAACAGGTTGGCCAGAGAAGTTGTGGTTGCCCCGTCCCTGGAAGGGTTTAAGACCAGGCTGGATGGGGCCCTGGGCAACCTGGTCTAGTGAAAGGTGTCCCTGCCTGTGGGGTATATGGGGCTGGAATCAGATTATCTTTATGGTCCCTTCCATCCCAAACCTTTCCATGATTCTTTGATACCAGAGTCCACAGTTTTGAAAGGCAGTCCATGGGACTTCTATCTGAAAGAAGTAATTGCATTTCCCAGTGATGGCACTTTAGGAACTGAATGGCCAATCAGAGATAAAGCTAGCTTTGTGCTAGGAAAAAACAATTTTGAAAGGCAGGTAATGATGGATAGGAATATTTTTGCTTTCTCTGGCACTCCTGGTTAACCAAAGAGGTTTTTTTCTCAGGTGGAAAGAAACAGAAGAGAAGGCAATACTACTGTCTCTGAAACTTTCTAAGATGTTTTTTGTAGATTTATGTAAACTAAATACATGATGGCAAATTGTGCTGTGGAAGTTTATTACTGCTTCTTTGGGACAAATTTACATTTAAGAGGAATACACTTAATGCTAGAGTATTGCTGCAGAAAACTGCAGTAGAGAACAGTTTGTTTGTCTTAATGGTCTTCCTGTTTAGAACAAATGGAGGAATATCAGAATGTGTGGTAATCTCAAACACGCACACACAAACATATGCACACAGTCACCTTATTCTGTCCAAACTGGGGAGTGCCTGAAATTATTACCCTTTCATTTTGCTACCCTTAGGAAGGAATGACCAGGGCACTTCACTGAAAGCAAATTCCAATAGAAAACTCTCTAGGCTAAAGAGAAAACAATTAATTTTGCTGGCTGTGGCTTCTGGGTATGTTCCAAACCTATAACCTCCTCTTAGTCAGAACAGAGTCCCCTGGGAGACTCTTACACATGCTTTGTTTAGTTTGGGTGGCAACACATAATGCTAATCCAGTGCCCTAGTTCATACCAGAAGTGCCTGTCAATGTTTGAAGAAATGTGGGAATAATAGGTTGCAGCAGAGCTTCTTTGGCACAAAACGCCTTTTCTCCCTTTCTCTCATAAGGAGATACCTACTACATAACTTCAGGTGTGGAACTGAATTAATCTTGAACTCCAAAGGTCCAGAAATTGAGGAAAAGTGCATACTCTGTCATGTTATCCTCATCCCCACAAACCCACCAGCACTTACATAAGCAACAGGGTAGTTACAGTAGGTATGGTTGTGCTGGTGATCGGAAGTTTAATCCCTGGTCATAGACTTCCAGTTTGTTGCGTATTTTTATTTGTCAATTCACCTTATAGAGCTCTGTGACCTTTCCTGGAATCCTAGTTACTTTAGGGAATGTTTAGTATTTTGTAGTGTCCTCCATTAGCTGTTCTCCAGAGATTTGAAATGGATATTTGTCCAGGAATTCAAATTATTTTCCCCTTGCTCACAATATCTTTGACCTGATGGCATATGCTTAAGCGTGTTTCCTGACTTTATACTAGATGTTCTTATGGATTTGGATGCGTTAGGCAAATTAGATTATGATTTTACAATGGCCTTTTCTCCCATCAAAAGTTTATGTCACCAACTGACCACTATGCTGGCTTTCAGTGGTCACTTTTGCTTGGAAAAAATGGCCATATTTGATAAAAGCACACGTATGAAAGCTATCCTCAAAGCAGTGAAGTAGACAAAATTTAGGAATATGTGCAATCTTGATTTGAGGGTTTATTTCATCCACTGTTATCCTCTGACTGGCTCAGTGTAATATGCCATTTGTTTTCATTTTATGTTAACATTTGTATTGCTGCATATGAATCCCACAGCTTCAAAAGAAGAATCTTCAGAAGGACATATTGTAAAAGCTGCATAGAACATATTTAACTGATTGTTTCTTAAGCAAAAGCTCAGTGTTCCTGCATGAGAGAGATTTCTCTGATCAAATTCCACTAAGAACATCTTTGCAACTTCAGCGTTGCAAAGAAAGTTTCACCAGAGGATCTTCTAGTCTGTTGTTATTGTCAAGTTATTGACCACGTTTTCTGCCTAAGTTGCATGTGTTGGCGTTTGTGATTACTCATATGTAACACAGGAGTTTCTTGTAAAACGTCTTCCTTGAAAATATTGGTGAACATTTATCTCCTTCGTGAAAAACTGAAAAATACTTAATAATGAATGGCTTTTGAATGCTTTTTATGCAAGTTGGTTTATTTCCATCTCGTTGTTCTAGTTATTTTTAATCTCCATTTATGAATGGGCTTTAAGGCCCTGAATATGTTTTGCTCTGTATTATCTGAACGTGCTTAATACCATAAGGGTAGAACTGAGTGATAGCCTGACTGTAACAACAAAATGCAACAAAAAAGAGAGAGAATCCTTTAACAGTTTATATTGCCCTTTTTTTTTTTTTTTGCCTAGGAGAAGGCCCAGGTCTGGTGTTAAATTCTAGACTGAAATGTGAAAAGTTAGTGGTAAGTCTAAGGGAATCTAATGTGAGAGTAAAGTAAATTTACTATCTCCTTCTTAGATTACAAAATAAGTTGAAAATAGAACTGGTTAAACTTGTCATGGCTTAGTAACTTTCATCTTATTAGCAGACTCAGAGCTGCTTATTTGGCAAGATTGACTAAAAGGGTGCTTACATTAATAACTTTAGTGAGAAGAAAAGAGAGTAAAAATATAAACAACTAACAAGAATGTAAGTTGAAACAGGTTGTCATAAATTTATACCCTCTTTTGTGTGTTTTTGACCTGCTAGGATCTAGATAGTAGCAAGTGAAATGTACCATTAGGCATAAAATGCAGTTTTAGTAAAGACGAAGTGTGTAGGGACAATGGTCTGATGAAAAGCCTTTAAAATTCCTTTCTTTTAAGAGACTAAGCTCTATCAGTTGGCATGCAAATCAGGCTTGTGTGCTCTTACTCAGTGAGCTGGAAAGGATGCCAAATCGAAAAGCCAGAAACTTTGCCATGTTAAGGAAAGTTTCCTCTCTGACCATCCAAGAGCCACTGGCAGTTACATTCCCACCACTCCAGACTTTTGCTGCTGCAACCAAAGCCCCTTCTCAGTGGAGCGGCCCCGCTTGACTCCCCACACACACCACTCTCATGCAATCAGACAGGTTTCCCTCACAGTCTTGACAAAAGGTTTCCCATAGCTGAGTCTCAGAGGTCTGGTTAAGTAATTTAATCATGGTGCAGCAACATGATAACAGTTCAAGCTGGGTGCCTTGGGCAGGGGGAAGCAGGGGGGAACCTGAACGAAGGAATCGATGGGGTTTTGTACCATTACAGTCTGTATACCAGTTCGTCACGGGCTTTTCACACCCCTTACGCTTGCCTTTTGGTCCAATGGTGGTATTTGGTCTGAGGCCTTGTTGTTCATTGGGTTCTACATATGTCCCTCCATGGCCAGCACTGCAGTCCCTGTGCCCTTTGTTAGGCAAAGGGTCCTAACAAAGGGCCGCTGCCAGTTCATGGCCTCTTGGCTGGGACTTCAGCCATTTCCCCCCGCCCAGGACACAACTGAGCTACCTGCGCTAGATGTACTCCTCAACAGGAAGATACCCTGAATGTTTTTAGGAAGTGTTGAGGTTTTCAGTCTATGTATAATATATGTAAAAAAATGTGCCAAGTGTTCCTGCAAGTGCAGAAGCAGTAACAGATTTGGGGTGGCATGACCTGGAAGCTTTGATTTTTGCACTATGGGTTCTGCAATGTCTTCTAGGTACAAAGTTCAAAGTAAAAAATTGTAAAGAGGAACCCTTTTGTTTATTGTTTACTCATAAGGATTTTCTTCAGAGAAAACTGAAGAACTGAGTGGTTACAAGCTATTAACTACTTTTAAATCATTAAGTGGATCCCTGAGTGGTTTGGAATTGTTCTGTCAGGTATATGCCACCAGGAGAAACCATTGCTATGTGCCCTAATAAAGGATAAACTCTTGACAAATTCATACAGTAACAAACCCAGGTTTTTGAGGAGAAAATATTATGCCTGCGAAAGAGAGTAAGTTCAATTTTAATTTGTGGTGCAAGACCCCCCATGACAGAAGCAGCTTGCCCAGGAAAGGCTGCTGGTTTGCCCCCATTCATGAGCTCTGCAATTCACAGTGAAGGGAAGGCTTGAGCCCTCCAACTGTAATTGGCAACCCACAACCTCCCTGTGACTTGGACACATCAGTGGGCAACAACCCATCCAGTGCCTGATTGGAGGAAGGCGGCTGGAGGAAGTGGTTTCCATTTTCTTGTGGTGCCCATGTGATTGTTTCCATGAAAGCTGCCCCTGTTTGCTCTCAAATTGCAGCAGTAAAAATCATAAGTTGACTTAGAGAAACTGAGCCCTGGAGCACAGCCAGGTTTGAGATCCTGATCCGCAGTCTGTTCTGTGACAACACAAAACCTGCAACCCAGCCCTGGCAATGGAAATCAATAGCAAAAACAAATTCAGGCTTCAGTAAGGGATGAGGCTTTTGCCTGGGGACGCTACTCACTCGAGAAAGCATTTTTAAAGCCTTTCCTGAATCCACTAAGTATTTCTGGTATGGGGGAATGGATGAGTGTTTAAGGCAGTTGGGATGGTGCTTCTACCTCTGGTATTTTCATTCCTGTTAAATGCACTGGGGCAGGGTGTGCTGTCTGTATTGACAGCTTGACCCATGCATACACAGTCAATTCTGCAAAATGCCTCCCTGAAATGGAGATACTGCATACAAATATGCTGTGACACTGGTTTTAATTTGTCCATTCCAAGAACTTGGACAAATACCAGAATTTATTTTTAATGTTTTTATATTTCGTATAAGCAACATAAATATTTGTGATGGCTTTTTTCTTCCCTTATTGTTTTGAGAACAGTCTTAATTTTGCCCTACATTGTTGCTGTTGGTCTTTTTTGACTTTGTCTCTCTCTCTCTCCCCTTCCCTTTCTTTTGCAACAAAATGATCTAATGTCCTCTGTTGCTTGAAGGCTGTTAGGTTCAACACAAAGTTGCTTGCTTCAGGGAACAAGCAGAATATCTTTACAGGGCTTCTGTGTTTCTGTTCTGCCTACCAAGAGGGCTATCTGAAAATCTACAGTTTCTGACTTCCTAATCTGTATGTATCTTATTTTGGTGTTAGTGCTGTCTTTTTTGTCTTTAAAAGAATACTCCTGAGTGTGGCTCTGAAAAGCTGCGTGGTGGGCAGCCAGTTGAACACGTAATACTTATGTATTATTACTGTTAGTCTCTTCTAGGCATTTACCTTACTCCTGTCCCTAATTCTTTTTTTCAGCAATTCTTGTATTGTCAGCCTCAAAAACCTTGCAAAGGCAATAAAGGTAAAATGCTACTTAATAAGGTTATGTAGGTCTCCTATTATTGCTTTTCTGATGGACTATCAGTACTGTTTGGAAGCTGCTGCTCCCACATATGCCAGAGACACAGAAACCACCCTGATTCATCTTTGACTTCATCCAAAAAGTTAGTAGGATTATTGAAGTCAACAACTCATCTGCTTTTCATGTTGATATTTCCTAAGACCTAATTGTCTCTTTAATGTGTAATTGCATCAGTCCAGGGTTTTTGATTGTTGAGCTGTTGTGATCAGGGACCACCTCTGCTACAGTCTTGTGTATAAACCACAGCAGTGCTCATGGCTTAGAAACAGCCAGGGGGATGGTCACCGTGATGGATGAGGAAATTGTAAGGCTTGGATGTTTGAAGAGTTGTTTTCTTAAAATAGACATCCCCAGTATAATCCAAAAGGGTATATAAGGTGTCTAAATCTTTTGAGAAAGCAAAGTTTAGCCTGGACATCCTAGGAGAGGTTTTCTTCTCTTGTTCTTCCAAGTTCTGGCTTGCCTGCAGATGCATTGTAGAAGCGTTTCTGAGAATGTATGTAGGTACTGTTGTCCTACTAGTTCTAGTCAGAATAACAAAAAAAAAAAGTCAGAAAAAATTCATATCTTATTAAGAAAAAGAAAAATCAAAAGCTTAAAAAGGTTTATGTAAAAGTATATGTGCAATATTTGATATAGTGGCAGTCTTTGCCATCTGAACAATGCAGCATTCTGAGGTGGCTGAGAAGCAGGAAATGAAATAAGTAGGTGTGAAGAAGAAATGAAGACCATCAGTTGTGTGTATATATATGTGTATATATATATATATATACGTATCATATGCTTCTAATGCCAAGTTGCAAGGACTCTTTAAATGAATTTAGGATCTGATGATACATTTTTAAGTGTCTTTTTTCTCTCATCTTCCTTTATTTTCCTTTCCAGCTTAATTTTTTTCCTACTTAGAGATGTGTTACATGTGTGTTAGAGGGCAGTACAGTCAGCCAGATGTTTATGCTTTGTGATGTATTTTGCAAAGGAAAAAATATGAAAGAATGATACCTGGGAGTCTTCACAATAAAGCAGATGTTGTGTAGCATGTTGTTTTTTCTGCTACTAAATTGCTTCTTGTTCTGCTGCACTCCTTCCTCCAGTGCCAGGCTGGATAATAGATGTAGGCCATGAGACAAGTGTTTGTTGATCTACGATCCTTGGAGAGGTTAGCTTAGATTGCCAAGATCTGGCAAGCATACTGACAAACTTACAGTCTACCTAGGAGCTCATTGGTTAATGCTGGACCTTCAGCTGACTCTATGCTTTGGCAGATGAATTCACGGTACCTCTATTGCAAAACACTATTCTTCTAAAACCTTTTTGCCACTTGACAACTATCGCTGGGGGTCCCGATGCTGATCAGCACTGGGATGCCACAACCTTCCTAGGGAAAGTGTCCCGCATGGGAACAGCCCTTCCCAGGGGCACTGGCAAGCCTCCCTGGGCAACAGGTGATTTCAGCAAGTGTAGCTATTTCTCAGCTACAAGCAATTCCCGTTCTTGCGATTCAGCTCTTTGTGAAATCACCCAAGGCAAACTCGGGGACAGAGAGACAGGAGCCATGTATGAGAGCTCCACAGAGATCGCCTTTATTGTCCAGCCACCCCCACAAAGGGGAAGTCAGTACTAAACACTCCCTATTATAACAGGCAGGGGAGAGGTTTTTATGGGAAAGACAGGGGGTGGGGTAGAAACCAATTAGCCAACTGGGTACAGGCTATTACCATAAAGAAACAAGGCATGTTGGGAACTCACCCTAACTCAGAGGAAGGTTGCTTGTCTCTGGGGTGATTCTTTTGGGACTTAGGCCTCCTTCCTCCAAGGGCGTGCACAGGGCTCCTGTGCCAAGGGCTCACAGCCCTCCATAGACAACTATCAAAATTCTGTCTGTAACTACAGGTTGTGGTGTTTTAAGTGAGTGTGCTAATTTCCCTCACAGCTACTTTTGATAGCAAGTTGGTAATAGTTAGTAGTAATGTAGTTAAGGGGTAATATGATCAGGTTTTGCTTGTTTGTGTACCACTTGCAATTTTTAACAGATGGAATATTCTTATTCAGTGTTGTCCTCACCACTGATCTGTTCTCTAGCCTCAGAAAAGTTTTTCCTTTTGAGGTGTTGCAGGAACTTACTTTTGTGGATGAATATTACTGCCTGTGGGTATGCAGTACAGGACTACATCAAGCTGTGGGCTGCAAATAATAATTTTATGTACACAGTAAACAGAAATGATGAAAGTCTTCACTGGTAAAACTGAGGCACTGGACAGATGGATGAAACTAACTCAAAATATGCAAGTTAGTTTCACGCCTGTGGGAAAGGACTTTGGGTCATAAAGTATCTGTACAAACAAATCTCTGATTTTTCTTCAGTATTATTTCAGCTAATTTACTAATATTTTGACTAATATTTACAACTTTTTTTGTATGCATTTTCAGCTTATTCTTCATTTCATAAAGACCAAAAACTTGTAGGTAATGAGTGGGAATAAACTCCAGTCACCTGCAAAAGTAGATTTGTTCATATGAAGAGAGAGGGAATGGTGCTGGGGTTCATGTTATTTTTCTATGTATATTAATGTATATGTATATTTAAGGTGTAATGCCTATTTAAATAAATCACCCCTAATCAAAATTTCTTTGAAAAACAAAGCCTGTTTAGAAGGAATTTTATAAGACGTCTTCTCTAGGAAAGGAGAAACAGTACTGGTATATTATAGTAGCATCTAAAAACGCCTAACAAGACACGAAATTTTACTGTGCTAGTCATGAACAAAAGGATATTTAGGAACAGGCCTTTACCCTTTGCATGCCATAATCTGTCTGAACTGCTCTTGCTCTGCTTGCTTGAGAATTGTTGCTGGATAATCCAAGGAAGGAGAAGTCACTGAAGGAAATGAGAGATGCCTACAGCTCTTGCATATATCTTTCCTACTTATCTCAAATAGATCTCTTGCAAGCCTAGTTTTTATAAATGCCAGTGCAAGGGGTAAAGGGATTCTTACTTATCCGTGATTTTTACCAGTGTTGTGGTTTGATACCAGCCAAATGCCAGGAACCCACGACAGCCTCTCACTCATCCTCCCCTGCTACAGGTGGGCAGAGGAGAGAAAAATTAAATGAAGGCTTCATGAGTTGAGATAAGGACCAGGAAAAAACATTCCAAGGGCAAAACAGGCTCCACTTACAGGTACGAAGTGAATTTATTACTAACAAATTCAGAAGAGGATAATGAGAAGTAAAATAAGCCCTTAAAAACAGCTTTTTCCCCCCAGCCCCTCCCTCCTTCCCACTAACAGTACAGGGAGACAGGGCGTGGGGGATGTGGTCGGTTTGTCACCCAAGGTTTTCTGCTTGGCTCAGGGAAGGAAGTCATTCCCCTGCTATGCCATGGGGCCCATTCCCACGGGAGACAGTTCTCCGTGAACTTCTCCAACCTGATTCAGATCTCACAAGCAGCAGCCCTCCCAAAACTACTGTGGCATGGATCACTCTTCCACAGGTGCAGTCCTCCAAGGGCAGGCTGCTCCAGCCTGGAAGCAGGAGCCCCCTCTCTCCACCGGGTCTCCCACTGGATCACAGCCTCCTCCAGGCATCCACCTGCTCTGGCATGAGCACCTCTCCCATGGGCTGTGGGTGGATCTCTGCATCCCGTGTGGACCTCCATGAGCTGCAGGGGGACAGCCTGCCTCACCATGGTCATCACCACGGCCTGCAAAGGAATCTCTGCTTTGGCTCCTGGAGCACACCTCCTCCCCCTCCTTCTCCACTGACCTTGGTGTCTCCACGTTGTTTCCCTTACATGTTCCACCTCTTCTCTGGCTAGAAAAACCTGTGCCCTACTTTGTTTTGATTTTCTTCTTAAATATGTTATCACAGAGGCGTTACCATCATCTCTAATTGGTGCAGCCTTGGCCACTGGCATGTCCATCTTCAGAGCCATCAGGGACTGGCTCTGCCAGACATGATGGAAGCTTCTAGCAGCTTCTTACAGAGGCCACCTCTGTGGCCCCCCTGCTACCAAAAGGGGCCAAGCAAAACCAACACAACCAGCCAGTGGCTGTGTACTGTGGCACTAAGCCAAACCCCCAGAAGTGTTAGCCACCATATACAAGAAGAATATACCAGGCCCTTTCTTACGCAGGTGAGCAAGAACGTGAGTAGGGCATTGGGAGACAGCACTGCCCTTCAGCTAAAGGGCAGCTGCAGTGTTTACCACACCACCTCTGTAGCTAGATAATACAGGTGGATGGATGAGTTGGGTCTATACTACAGGTAACTGAAACTTTGTTATCATCTCTATGTTTTTAGTTGTGACTTTTATAAAAGGTGCATTGGTGTTTTAATGTTGTATTTGCAAATGGATCTTTTCAGTTGGCAGCCCTCAGGTTTTTGTCAAGCAAGTAGAATTTTCCATTTTAGCCTACAAGAAAATGTTGGGTTTTTTTTTTCCATGTAATCTCTTTCCCACATAGTGCAAAGAGACTAAGCTATGATGCTGAGCATATTTCATTCCAGCTCAGTCATTAAAGTTTCTTACCTCATAGTACTTTAGGCCTTGGAAGAAAGTAATGATTCTACTTTCAGGGGAACATAACATGATTTAAGACATTTTCTGGGGAGATTGTCTGGAATGAGATGCCAACACTGGTCACCTGAGAGAAAAAGTGACAACTGTACTGTCATTAGGCTGATATGCATAATACTTACCTGGTCACCCATCTGTCACTGCTCACCTTTGGTTGCCCTTGCAATTAGTGGCAAGAAATATAAACATTTTTAGGGCATCATTCACTTGGGCCACTCCATATGTGTGTTTTAGGGCAAGACAAGTACGACTCCGTTGACTAGGTTTCTACTGGCTCACAAAAAAGCCAGAAGCAACTTATTTGAGGTTGACATCTGTAATACAAATATGTCAACATTTAGCCAAATGAATCCCACTCAATGCAGTCCAGTGTTGTTTGATATTATTTACAAGTTAAGAAGGAAAAATGCCCTAGAAGGTAATGATGCACTGATCTGTTTCAAATATTCTGTTTATTAAGTGAACCAGATTGAATTTTAGCCAAGGGACTGGAATAGAGAAGTGGTACAGTCAAAAACCCATTTTTCACTCCATCCCCACCCTTTGCAGTCAAATAATAAGAAAAAAATCATACTTTTCAGCTGTAAATTTGAACTCACCTTGGGGACGTATACAAGGTTTAATTGAGTGAAAAGAAATTAAAGCTAGCAGAATGCAGTTTTGTTAGCAGATGATAAATTGTCTACACCTGGAGAGTTAACACAGTGCTTATTCTTCAAAAATCACTGGCCTGTGGAACTGCACAATGCCCATGGTGTAAGAAAGAGAACTGGAAGTTCACCAGCCCCAGTACCCTGGTAACTTTGTAGGTCAGCTGTGACATTAGGGTCCCTGATCACTAGGGACCGTCAAAGAGACATGACCCCAGGACATAAGAACTCATACAATAAAGGGGGGGGGGAAATATGTTAATTATTTTGGAGAAATAATTATCATATATATATTTATTCTGGGACATCAATGAATATGTACGTAAAATACAGTATATAAACAGAAACCTCCCTATACTCAGCGTGTACGGCTTTAGGAGGAGCTATCCCCTTGTGCATCTGGCCAAATAAAGAATGCCTGCTTTTTAATGCTACATTGGTATTCAGAGTTTCTTGTTTTACCGAATTTTTTGGTAACAACTCTGTCCAGTGTTCCTGTTTTTTCTGTCTGCTGGTCATGGGATAAAAGATATAGGAGTCTTTTATGCATCTACATCCTAATTTTCTTCAGCTTTACTGAAATGTGATGTGATGAAAATCCATAATCATCAAATATGTGTTCCTGTATTACAGCTGGATATTCCATCCTGCTTTTAAAATGGCAACCAATGCGGGTGAGAGGTCATCATAGCCTTTTCTGTTGAGAGTTGTAGTAGTAGTTGGATCAGAGCCCCAGCAAACAACTCAACAGCTGTGAAAGATGTTAGTTAAATGGTTAAAATAGTTTATAATACTTTCACTGAAGAGCTTAGTGGTAGCATTGTTATGGTCTACTTCTTTTTCATGTTTGAAATGCCCATAAAACTTACCTTTTGTTTGGAGCCTGTCATATTTTACACCTTATCTTTTGAAAATTGAGTGGGCATAGGGGTAAAACCTGCTTTATTGGAAATGATATGTACATGAATTCAATAATAGAGCTCTCTTACCATTTTTGGCATTGTTTAACAGTTTGGAGAACAGTCTGTGGAGTGTAGAAGGCAGATGGCATGGCATGTGAATGCTACTGCAAGGGGGTATTCAGGTTTGTTTTTGAACTCTTATCAGGATCAAGTGCCATCACCTTCTTCTTAGCAGTGACCACAGCTATATTAAACACTTTGGTTTTGTTGAATTGTTGTCACCTATTTTGTTGAGCTGAAAGAAGTAACTGTTGAAACATCTGCATAAAAGTAAAGCAATATTGATTGTACGTGTGAAGGTTTGTCTCTTAAAAGCTTCTGTGGGGACGTTGATTCAAAGTGTCAGTGGAAAGAATTGTGCTAATCTGAAATGGCTTTTGCTGAGTACTGTGACAAAGTGGTTGTACTTGACGGTGGAGAGGAAGGCATCATGGACAGTAAGGAAAAATCATTGCTGTTCCATAGCAAACAACATTTTTCCTGAGAAATTGCATTTTTGCTGCAGCACATGTACTTCAGTCTCAGTTTTCTTGTCCCAAAAGTGAAGGACCAGGTTGTCTTTGCCATGGGAAGAGGAGGGAAGAGTGCTGGAGAATTTTTGTCTTGCTGTCAGTGGGCAAACAAAATAATAAATAAGCTGCAGCAGTGACTTCTGGTGTAGGCAAATTTGTTTGCTACAGAGCTGCAGCAGTCTGGATTTCAGTGATCAGGAATACAAAGAGGGACCAATTTGTTGCTCTAGTGGTTACTAATCTGCCAGCACCATCTCTGCCCACCGTCTCTGAAGACCTACACACTTGCAGCATTGCATGGTTTGTGCACTCCAAAGCTCCTCTCCTCTTCCCAGGAGAGATCATCCTCTACTGTTGGGACCAATGTCAGAGGGGTCATGCAGTGCCCATGGATCATAGACCTGGCATTTCAGGCACAGGGTAGCACATGTGAAAATGACTACTGGAAATGTAGGCTTTGGCCTTATTCCACAGTTTCACATCACACCTTGGAGATGTTTCTGGGATTTTTTTTCCCTTTGTGAGACATACCCATGCAAATATTTTGTTATGTTGGGCTACAGTGGATGTTTAGTGTAGTTTTGCAAGTTCTGAGTCAATATAGTCATAAGTGGTAGCCATGTTGTTGTATGGATTTATTTTTACCACGGTTTCCAGTGCTTTTCTTGGCTGATGTGATTCACAGCTCTAAAAATTTATCCTTCTCTGGCAAAGTTTGTGTATCTTAAGGATTATTGGCAAGGTTGAAAGCTCTCACATATATAAAAGTACTTTACTAAGTAGTGCAGAAAATTGGTAAGAATTACATGAAATTAGGTGTGAACCAAAACTTTACCCTTGCATAGACAATTGAGGCAGGACTGCTTTCTCTCTTATCCCAGTGCCAGACTCATTGTGCCCTCTTCACCAGTGAAGCCTTGACCGGCCCTTCAGCTAGAGGACTGTATTAACCAGGTTTTAGAAAAAAATGTGGACTGAAAGAGAGATTCATTACACACTGAAGAGCAGATTGACTCATAATAGATAAAAGCACCTGTTCTTTTACTATCTAACAGAATCTTAACATTTAATTCAAGTGTCTTTGTTTCAGGTTACTGCCTTGCATTCTGTGGGAGGTGGGTCTGCCTGAACTGTCTGTAGTGCTGCCCTGTTCTTTTTCTTGAGTGGTACCCAACAGTATAAATTAAATTATTCCTCTATAGTGGTTATTATCCTAGCTTTATCAAAATTAAACTTCATGTGTCCCAACTGTGTTTTATGTGTTTCTGAATTTCATCATGGTCTTTTCCAGTTTGGACTAAACTTAATAAATTGACATCATTTGCCACTTGGGTGGCTTGCTCATTTTGCTCAATCATTTAAAATTGTATTAAATGGTGGTCTTTACTCCTTGAATGCCAGACTGCACTCTTAACCTCTTGCAGTGTCTCTGGTGTTAATGGTTTAAGGTGGTAAACATTCTGATGTGAATCCTCTAGGGAAGGAGAATGTTCATGTGAAAGACAATGACAAGAGTGTGACCTTGAGGTTCATAGAAATTAAAGCTTTTAGAAATAGTATCACACCACTACAACGCTGCCCTCATTAACCTCCCCACCGTGAAAAAAAACCACTACCCCCTTCCCCCTTACCCCCAAAACCCAAAAGTAAGCCAATAAAAACACAAGAGATGCAGGTAAATGCTTAGGTTTTAAGCTTGATTTTTAATTATTTTTTTTTTACACAGAGAAGTTACCTCCTTACCAGGAAATTGTGAAATAATCACATTTTCTCCTCTCAAACTGTTTCCATGCTTTATAAATTATTTTGGAAGAACTGAAATCTCACCATTGAATGTTTAAAGATAGGAAGTTAGTGCTTGTCTCCATGCTTTGGGTGAATTCAGATCTGGTCTGATTCTCTGCCTGGTCTCCCTCAGTATAAAAATAGACTTCTAAGTGTTCAGTGGTTCCTTCATGGGCCCACCATGAAACAGAGTAATGTTCCAAGCAGCCCCTGTTTAACAAATGCAATGCTAAACATGCCTGAGTAGTTACCATCTCCAGTAAAGAAATCCTGATGTTTGGTCTCCAAGGCAACTATACCATTTGAATTGAAGGGATCACTTTATTAGGAGCTGCCATTAGCAGTCACCATCTCCTTTGTGAAGCAGCAAGCAACTAGCCAGTGTATGGCAGGCCACCCAGTTTGTTGTTTAAATAATCCAAAGAGTTGAAAAAAACCTGGCGCTTACACCACCACCACCACTGAACTTGGCATGTCCTAGAGAGCTTTGCTTGAAACTGTTGTTGTTTTCTAAGAGGAAAAATGTATGTTTGAAGCCCTGGACTGGGAGTTCAAAAATATGAGTTGAATTCTCAGCTGTAAAGCAGTAATCTGGTGTGAAGCTGGGAAGGCACGTGACAATTTTTCTTTTGGTTTCTGATCTTTGTGTTGCCTTCCTGTCTTGCCTTTGAGTCGTCACGCCTGTTTGCTCCACAGGCTCTTTGCGGGATGGTCAGGACTTAGGGTAATCGTTTGTTTTATGTATTTTTGTGTTACTGTAACACCAATCCTCTGAAGCTGGTTCAAGAGTTTAGAGTGGTTCTGCCACAAATTCATTTGCATTTTGGCTTTTTTCTTTTTCCCCTTGCATGCTTTTTTTTCCTCTCTTTGGGTGTTTGGGCAAAGACAGATATTGCCAAATCTCTCCACCATAGGCTATGGTGGTAGAGCTTGGGTGAAAATGTACAGATTGGTTACTCACAACTGCCAGTGATGTAAGAGACAGAGCACTCCAGAATCAAAGCCCAATGCACTTAATCACCAAAACATTTTTACGTTGGAAGCATTGATTTGCTTTCACATTTGAGTTTGCTTTAAAATTCTTCTCATCTTCCACACATTTCATGTATGTGCGCTTATCTTCCAGCTGAGCTACATCAGCCTCATTCTGTAAATTTATTTTTCACAATGCTTTCAATCATATTCTTTATTTAGTATCTTCTGTTAGGCTCTTCTACTCAAATCTATTTCAGTACTTCATACAGCCACAACTTAAACCTTGTAAGACCCATTACAAATATCTATCAATGTAGATTTTTTTTTCAATAAAAGCAGGATTAGCTGTTTTTTGGCCTGTTGATAGCAAAGAATTGAACTGAGGGCCCCAACTCTTAACACCTCAAGCTGTGACCTTGCTATATCTCATAATAAAAATGAGGCCTAGCAAGCTGGCAAAGTTTGAAGACCAGATAGGTGTAGCAAAATGGGGCTTTGGGTTTTGGCCTTCCGTACTCAAACTTAGCAATAAACCAGTTGCCTAGCATGATACTGCTATGCTATTGTAGGGGCTTTTATTTCAAATGGACTGAAAAACTTCAGGCTTAGGCTATCCTTTATGACTTAAGGCAGTTAACTGTTGTAAAGCAAGGGCTGCATTGCTGCAGTCTAGCAGTGTTGCTAAACGAGACTGGTGACTCCAGGAGGCAGGTGTCTTAGGTCTTGGTGACCAGAGAAAGCGTGAAAGAGAAACACCTAAGCATCCAGTAAGGAGTCTCAGATGAAATGTTGACCTTGGAATATCTCAAGCCTTCTCAGGAGATATCAGCATCACAGATATTGGTGCAGCCAATATTTCATTTGCTTTTCCTTGCCTCCAGCAGCTGGTGCTAGCTTAGCTTCAGAGAACAACCAAAGGAGGCAGAGATGAGGCTTAGGTTAAAAGACGAGCTGGGGAAGCATGTGTCTCATAGCATTTTCTCTGAATGACTCTCGGTAACCTGAGGGTGTGTTTTAGGAAAATCTTAAGTGAGTATGGCAGAATTACCAGTATTGCTCGTTAAATTTGAGTTCCTTTTGGATGCCAAAAATGTACCTGGGTTCAAATTGATCACATGAATGCATGTCATAATACTTCAAAGATAAATGTAGAGATACAGCCCTGGACTCAGAGAGCCTTTCCATATTGCTGGAAGCTGGGACAGTGTGTGAGAGGATTATCACTGTGTAACCCTTTGCTTATTCTTCTCTGATAGGATTTGTCATTGGCTGTGGTTAGGAATATAGACTGAGACAGCTCCTTGTTCTTAACCACTATTCTTACCCCATATTTTCACTATTCTTACCCCATATTTTCACCCTTCCGACTATTTTAAGTTAATTGTAGTTTAAACACCAAGGTTGTAGGAGATCCTTAAAGAGGATTTTAATGAATTTAACATGTCTGTTGGTGCTTCAGTTGACTAACAGACATTTTTCAGTAACTGGTTGCATTCGATGTATTTTACAGTGACAAGTAGAAAGATACAGAAGAGCTGTGCCTGTAGGCATATTGCAGGCAGGATAACCTGCAAGTGGGTGGTGACTGTGGCATCAGAAGGGACAGGGTCTGAGCTAGGAGGAGAGACTGAGTCTGTGCTGTAATCTGAGAAACAAGATGTTTTAGAGCCCAGAAGAGTAATTGTCAGTGGGATGTTAGACTCTTAAGATGAGTAAGTTAAAACCTGAATGCTCTTGGAAAGGACACTTCCTCTTACTATAGATTTTCTCTCCCAGTTTTCCAAAATGTTTCATTTCAAAAAAAGAAGGCAGTGGCAAGCAGTTCTGCAGTGTTCATTTGCAGGTGTGTATTTGTTTCCAGAGACCACAAGGAGGAGGGAAAGATTCTAAATTGACCATACTGTTATGAAACAGTCGTATTTTTTATCACTGTTTGCTTTCAAGAAACCAGCTCTTTGCACTGCTTCCTATTTCCATAATCAGCTGGAAGCATTCTTATTGACCAAGTTGAAAGAAAGTATTTCATTAAGTTGCAATGATGTGAAAGTGAAGCTGTCTTGAAAATTCTTCTTCTTCTGCCACCTCTTGGAAAATAAAGAAAATGTTAAACAAGTTATCGTTGCAATGTCCCAGGATTAACGTCTTGGCAACTGTCAAAAGAATGAAAAATATGTAAGCTGTACTCTGATTTTACTTATAGTTTTAAAAATAGTGGTTGTGGTTGTGTTTGTCTGGTCAACAGGTTCCTTGACAAGCCAAACAAATTCTTTTCTGTTATTGGATCTAAAAACAGTCCTGTGATTTAATAAAAGTGGCACAGAAGGGTTGCAAAGAGAAACTGGAACAACTTTGAAAACCTTTTCTGGGTTACTATTTTGCCTTTTTTAAATAAGGGGAAAACTTGAACTCCAGAAGGAATGACTGGGCTGGGGAAGATTGTTTTCAGATTATATCATTAAGCCCTGGCAGATGTGTTGTATGGTGTGTTGTATGATGGGTCAGGTGTCTGAGAAGTGCTCTAGAAATTATGATTTTATATGGGATAGCAAAGAGCAGCTACAGCTTATGGCTATATTCAGCTAATTCTCAGAACAGAAAGAAACACAGTGACAGGGACAGCTGTCAGTGCTCAAACCTCTGAGAGTGTTTGGTTCCCTGTCAGATAATGCTTAGATTATTAATGTTCTTCTTTCCTGGGTTACACAGAAACACTGATGACAGTATCTTAGGGATTCAGTTTACTTTTATTGTTTTCACCTCTGGAACCCCAAGAGCTTTTGTGCAGGCTCATTGGCTTGTGTAACTTGCAATCCCATTCATATGAAATTTTGTAAGTCTACCTTGACATAAGTCAAGGGGGACATTTCCTTTCAACTCAGGAACAAGTGTGTCTGACAGCAGATGAAGATCATTAGTTTCATTCCGCTTGAGTCAGTTTGAGGAGTGGGGGTTAATCAGCAAAGAGGAGTGATGCATCTTACAGAGATTATTTCAAGAAGTACAGTGCTGGAGGGGAGGAAGATCATGAGGTCTTAGTAGTTTTGCATCTTGGAGTCATCATTGTTGTATCCTTCCATGTTCTGGAATTGCACACTCCAAAAAAAAGAGGTGTTCTTGACCCATTGATGGTATCTACCAATTCTAAGTGCTGCATAGGGTTTTACTCCCACTGGGACTGTAAACTAATTCTTTGTAGCTGTATATGAAGTATATATAAGGGCTGAAACAAGGGACTGCTCTGAAAAGAATCAGCTAACATTTAGAAGCTGAAAGAGCAATGTCTGGGAGCAGAAAAGATGCCAGAAAAACATGGCAGAGAGGAAGACTTGCTGTATTTGTACAGCCCATGAGGACTGATTCAGGAGCAGAGAGGAAGCAGACTATGGCTTTAATGAAGGCTTTGGTTTTCTGATTCATTTGCAAAATAATTCTTAGAGCATGATGTCATTTCCTTATCTCATGAGCATTAGTTAATTAGAGGCTATGTGAATGGTAAATGAGTTTTGGCTCAGCCCTACACTGTAAAAGTGGCAGGTAAAGGAGAAAGAAAACTAGAAGGGATTCTAAAGTCTGGATTAAACAGAAGCATTTTTGACAAAACTGCCCATGAACAAAAAAAAACCCACCCAAGCAACTCAGACATTTTCAAGTTAAATATTTCAGTCTGTTGAAAACAATGATTGTTTCTTTTTCATTTTAGAAAAGGTTTTTACAAAAGAGAAGTAGTAGAAACAAAGACTTCAAAAGCATTTACAAATCCAGTGAAAAATAGGTATGTGGTAGACAGGTGGTAACAGTTGCTAACCAAGACAGTGAGTAGTTTCATATTAATCCTGGACATGAAAGGAATATTAGCTACCTTATGCATGAGGAGAGGAAGAAGCCTAGGTTAGAATCCAGAAGATCTGTAGAACATCAGGTCCTGAACTGAAGATTCACAGACAGCAAAACCATGACAGAAAAATCTCAGTTAATTCTTTTAATTGAAATTTCTTCTCCAAATGTTTAGAAGTCTTCCTACATGGTGGGAGACAGATCAGGTGAGTTGTCTCCAGGCAAAGTGGCAGCAAAGAGCTTTTGTGACCAGCTGATGCAATGATTAATTGTGTATGCGTTTTTCAGAACCAGCTGGTTTTCACCCAAAAGTTCTGAGGTAACTCAAATAGTAAATAGTGAACTAACAACTCCAGTTCATAAGCTGATTAATTTGCTGTTTGCTACCAAAGCAATGGCAAATGTGATATAAACGTAACAGAGCTCATTGAGATGAAATACTGTTTGTCTTTCTTACATACCAAGGAAACTGATAGCGTAAAAAGAATAGAATTGCTATGTCCATAAAACATATGATAGAATGAGGGAAAATCAATGTGATTTTCTTAGGGGAAATCTCTTTTTTGCAAGTCTATTTTCATTCATTAGAAAGAGTTGATGAAGATACTGTTGTGGATATTGTGTAAATGAATTTCTAGAAAGGTTTTACAATCTCTTTCATTACATAACTTTGTTGAAATGGAGCCTTAAAGATGAAAGGTACTGTTGGGAATTAGGAGCTGATTGAATAGTGGAAATAATAGTCTGATTTTGTAGTTGAAGATAACTGGGGTGTCACCGAGAACTCCATTAGCCTGTCCTTCCAGTTGATACAGAAAAGGGATGAATGGTGAAATGACAAAGTGATGCTGATGATGCAGTAGAACTCACAGTAGGAAAAATTGATATGGTGGTATTCAGGGTAAAAAAAATCAAAAGATGTTATTCCAGGTTTACAGAAAGATTTTGCAGGGAATAGGCATTATAATGGCAGATTAAATTCCCAGAAATGTTCCTGGCTGTGGTGAGTTGAACTTGAGTTGATGGACAGTCTTTTAGACCAAAAATGCTTCTTGAAATTTACATAATGAAACTGCATGGAGATGCAGGAACTTCCCTTTTTTATTTGAGCTCTGTCGTGGGGACAGGGGGAAAATGGACCCCAGGCTCTGTCTCTTGGAGCGGCCCCGGGCCTTCCTTCCCCCGGCACCAGGGCGCGGGCCCCCGGTAACTGTGGGAGAACTCTCTCAGAGCCACGGGCAGCTAAGAAACAACCATAAGCTGCTGCGTAGCCAAGGCGACCCGGCACGGCTTCTAAGGGCTGGCAGGCTCTCCTCCTCCTCCACGTGGCCCCGCGCAGACTCGGCGGGAGCCGAGAGAGCTTTCTGCAACTAACGCAGCCTTTATCGAACTGAAAAAACACCAGACAGCCAGCTGCATAAAGGGAAAGAGGCTTTTCTCCAACATAAAGCTGAAGAAAATGAGTTTTTTAAGATAGAGGCTTCAAGGTCAGAGAAAAAGAGGAAGTGAGTCATGTGAGACGAAGCTGAAAATGGCGACGGGAAAAAAGGGCGGAGCCGCGCCCAGTGCGAAGCTTAAAAATACTTCTTGCAGGCTGTGGTGAAAACTGTAAAATCACAAACTATTCTTTCCTCTTTAATCCATTTTAAGAAACATGGGGTGATGAGAATTCTGTGTGCAGCCTGCAGAAAAAAAAAGTAGCCATGCCAGGTCACCTAGAAGCTGTAAGAGACTTTTAGATATTTTATCAAGAAGAGAGCCATTGCGTTTTAGGCTGGAATTTGCATATCCTTAAAAAAGAAACATCCCATGTGTGGCCCGTGATTAGCAGTGTAGAAAGACTGCAAGATTCATGAGAGAGATGTTTTTCACAGCAGCCGAATTCCAGGCAAGTCTGTTGCTTTTGGCAGTTTGGAAACCACGGGAGGCAAAAAAAAACCTTTTTCCTTATGTATTAGAGATACTTTTAAGAACTGTAATACTGACCAAAATTGTGGTTTGTTGTCCTTTGTTTGAGTTAAGTAAAAGGGGAGGGGCTGGAGGAAAAGGGGTTTTGCTTTAATTTCTTATTATTTCTCTTTTAATTCTGTTACTAATAAATTTCTTCATATTATTTAAAGTTTTAAGCCTGCTTTGCATTTCTCCAAATCCCCTATCTCACAGAAGGCAGAAAATGGAAACAAAACCACTACAATGGCATAAGCCAGCAATATACACAAAATCATAAGGTTTTAACTGGTTATTACAATTCAGTATAGAAAAGTTGAAATTATTATAGCTAGGTCTTTGAAAACATCAGTTCAAGTGGCAACCAAAATGTCAATTCTTGATCAGAATTAGGAGAGAAATGGAGAGCCAAACTGAAAATTCATTTATATTCAGGATATCTCTGGGGTGTATGCATATCCTGGGCACAGTCATCTTTGCTTTCAGAAGAGTATGACAAAGCTAGAAAAGGTATAGAGAAAAAAGGATAGTTAGACAAGTGAGATGACTTCAAAAGATGAGTAGGCTAATTCAAGGAAGAAAAGCCACGAAGGATTAATAACAAACTTTTTAGGTAAAAGATTGAGTGTATGAACAGAAATAACAGAAATAGTGCTGTTCTCTTCTCTTGGCTCATGTAATTGCTCCCTCAATGTTCTTTATTGACCCGTGTCATAAGTCATACCTAGTGGTTTGTTTGATACCATACAGATAGTCTGGGCTCCTAGCTGAAGCTGTATTTCTCACTGGCACTGGAAAAACCCTCATCACAAGGCTGGCTGTGTGCTGTTTTGTTCTTGACTTTGTGGTCCACTTTGCTATTTTACTTCCCTGTCAAGTGTTGTAATCTTGGGGAAGAAGAGTAAACTTTTGACCAAAACCTTATTGTTAAATCATATCCTTGGGTGGTGTGTCCTGAATCAGGGTTAGAGTGGGTGTAAACCCGATTTGCTCAAGTTGCTCTTGTCCTGTGTTAGAAATATGAGTACTTAGTGCGAGAACAGCATGGGGAAGCAGTTTGAGATTTCCCTTTGTAGTTTTGACTGAAAAAGCTATTCTTGTATTCATAGCAAGATGCTGTGAGCCTTTTTGACCTTTTTTTGTGTTAGAATCTGTGCATTCTTTGGCAAATCCCAGCCTGAGGCAAAGGACTTGAAGGCATCATCAGACTCCCTTACAGACAGTTATGAGGGGCCATGTATTTTGTGCAGGCAGAGCACTGTCATAGGAGAGGTTTAAGAAATCATGTCTTGGGACTGACTGATCTCCAGGAGGCTACAGAGCACTGTGATGTTGATTGCTTTTTAAGTGTGATGGAGAGGAACAAAGAAGTAAATACTTGTGTGTCTAATTTCTGTGTGTTAGAGGGTACCTTTTGATCACAGAGAAGAAGTTCTATGTTGTAACTAAGACTTCCTTGCTTTTCAGAAGTTTTCATTCTTATTCATCTAGACTTCTCTTGTCATGCCTTTTGCAATCCTGGCAGAAAATGCTAAGAAAAGCAGGTTTGTTTAGTCTTTTAAAGAAGAAAGGGGAAATAGAAAAAAGAAAAGAGAAAAGAAGTCTGGTAACTTGGTCTTAAAGGTTTTAATTATGTATTGAAGTATATTATATTTTAATATATTCAAATATATATTCAAATATTCAATGAAACAGTTAGCAAACTAAACTAGCATCAAGCCATGTTTTGTTTAAAAATAATCCAACCCAGTGTGCATATGAAAGGAAAAAATGGGTATGTTAGTGAAGACGCACGACCTATTCCAACACTCCGTTAACATTGCAGGAAACATGGTTGTTTACAGTATTTAGCAGGGGATTTTAGAGTAGATTTGCTTTTGTCTGCAGGGGGTAGGAAGTCCTCCGGCACTTGCTTGAAGTAGTTATAAATATTAATTTTGTTCTCCTGCTTTGACTCAGGCTTGTGTTAGGATTACACTTCTACATCTGATGATGGCAGGAAAAGGCAATCCTAACGTTGAATTAATCTTATGTATGTGGGCTTTCACTGCTGGGTATCTGAGATGGACCAATCTGATCTTTATTTATGCCTCAGATGTATGTTATACATGAGGTAAAATGTAACTCTAGGGGCTGTGCACGTGCTGGGAGCTCTGGCCCTAGAGAGGCTTCGCCTGGCAGCCGATCCGGGCAGAGAATGCTTCCACGGTCGGGCTGCAAGTGACCTCCCACTTGCTGGTGGGGCAGAGCCCCGAACGCCAGGGCAAAAATGCCGGGGAAAAAATGCCCGGGAAATCGGGCTATGGGAGGAGCTTTAGCACATAAAAGCAGTTAACTGCAACACAACCGGGGCCCTTTTTCTTTGGGTTTCTTGGAGGGAGCAGGGGCTCGCCTGGAAGGTCAGCTTGGCCCCCCTCTCCCCTTAGCCTTTTTCTCTCTGCGGTCCTGCTTCCCTGTCCGCACCCGTCCTGCCCTGTTTTGCCGCTTCCCCGAGGCAGCTCGTCACGACAACAACCAAGTGCTCTGCTGTTTCCCCAGCGGAGCAGCTGTCACCGCCCGCAGCCTCCGCGCCCCA
>VZRQ01007971.1:235767-297942 GCA_013397975.1 Machaerirhynchus nigripectus | reverse complement strand
TTTATCAATAAACAGTTCTCAGATATAATATTGCCACGTTTGCACCTTATTTTTGTCCGAGAAATCTATCAAAAAGACTCCTCTCTGACTCCCATTTTACAGCGGGATGGGACAGTATCAAAATAGCTGATTTCATATTTGCTAATCTCCAGAGGCACAGGAATCAGGAGACTACTATGGAAGAGTGGGAATGCAGTGTGGTGATGGCTGCATTGCAAACAGACTTTGTGTTCCACTCCGTATCAAGATGAACTGCAGAATACGATGTCAGGATAAAGAGAACCAGATATTTGCATTGTTATGAGATAGTGTAATGACTATGTTTTACTGCAAGGAACAAAGTTTTAGTGGCTGAACAAGTCCTCTGGCAGCAGCTTCATTTTCCATTCCAAACACTTCTTCTCCCCTCAAACTGTGAGGAAATCTTGCAACGCTGCTTGTAAAAAGTAACACCAGTGAATTGACATTACTTTGGGGACAGGAGGTCACGCTAGCTGCTTCTCAGCCAGCGCAACAGATGTTCTTTCCTAAAAAGGGCATGCCGTGCTGCTTCTCTAGCATCCGAGTGTCTCCAAAATCATATGTATATCAAGTGCTGCAGCTTTTGTGCAGAGGACTTGGCATTAGATATTTATAGTTGCTCCTACAGGAGATGACTCAGCCCCTCTTTTACACAAAAGAACATGGATCACTAAAGCCTTCCAAAAAGTGGGAAAACTTTGCAATTGAAATAGATCAGATGCCTGGGGTTTCCCCACTGTATATTTTGATTTGCTAGTGAGGTCCTATGGTGGTCTTGGTGCTTTGGTTCTTTTCAGGGGAAACAAACAAAAAGGACAAAGGTGTACTCCCTTAATGACTCTACTCCTAAAAAAGCCCCAAATTGACCTGAGGATGCACTAGGTTCATTTTAGGCTGCCACTGATTAGCATTCACTGCTTCTTAGGAAATACACTAAGTCCACTGGGAAAGAAAAATGCTGTAACTGTCATCAAGAAAATGTGCTCCATTTAATTTGTTTTGCATTCAAACTGATATTGTAGGTGTCCAGTCTTCTTTCTAGTGTCCTGGGATTCCTGCTGTGTTACATGATGTATTTTTATGCACTTGCTTTGAAAACTGAGTATCAACAAGTTGTTTAGACCAAAGTCCATTAGTTTGATGTTCTGCACTGATTTGGCCAGCTACCAAGCAAGGTGGTGCTGGGAAACAGCAAGGCTACTGAGCAGTCGTAAAAGTCCAATCTATATTGCTACTCCTACTCTTCCTCTGACACTTGGGATAGAACTTGCTGTTCGCAATCCAAAGCGAATAACATCTAGCTAATAATACTTTGATTTACCAGAAGTTGGAGGTAATAGGGAGGTGGTGTCTTCTTTTTGCCAGGAATCTAAAAATGTCAAGTTTTTGGTTAAAAGACCAAGTCTCCAGTTGAGAGGTTGATGGAACAGCCTTCTGGATGCATTCTAAAATGAAACAAGTAATTTTCCATCTGCTAATTCTGGTGTTAATATAATTATCTTTTCTTCCTATCTCTCCTTTTTGTTTATTTATTTATTTAGTTTTGTTTATATTTTTAAATTTAAATAGTACTGCAAGGACTATGCAGTCCAATCACAGCACTCAGTCACTAATCTTACATGTTTGTACACTTGTTTTCCTGAGACTATGCTCAGATGATAACTCCACAGGATGCAGATGCAGCATGAAGCCCCTTTCTCTGCTGAGGTTCAGTTCAAGCACAGGTTGACAGTAACTCAGAAGACACTGTGAATTAGCAAATCAAAGCACTGCAGCAAGAGTGAAACACTAAAAAGTGAAAAGTCCACAATTCCCAGTCATGTCAAGCAGAGTTTGCAATATTCCATCATTTCTTCTTTACTATAGAAAGTTCACAGAGCTACTGGAGCTCCTTGATCTTTACGTGATTTCACGTGACTTTAGGTTGCACTGGGACAAATACAACTTCTGCTACTGTGCTTGTAACCATTCAACTTCATTCTTGTTTAGGTGAAATAAACTGGAGAAGTCAGTTAGAGAATAATGACTTGTAGAATGACAAATATTTAATACAATAAAAAGAATTATTTTAGGGGCTTTTTGGACACACACAAAAAACCAATGATGATAGCTACTGTAGTTCTTAAAAATTTCTGTTGATTGGATTCTGCTGACAAATTGGAAATAGGGGAAAAGGTGTCAGAGATGAGTTTCTCATGAAACCTGTAATCTTTCCCAACTGTGTCTTTTTAATCTGAGGTGTTTCTGGGGTTTTTTGGTACTTAAAAAAATCACCCAAGAACAGGAGAAACCCCACAACCCATCCAGTAGATATGCTGTTTCCATTCGTGTTAGCAACAGTACTGAACATCTGGTGAAAGTCCTGTATTTCTTTCTGATCTTATGTCCCATTGCAGCTCTAATTTTAAAATTGTTTGCCTTTTTTAGTAACCATTCTAGTTTTCTTGCTGCTTTTTATCTCAGTGGTTTTTCCTGTGCTCTATATTAACATATCTCATGCCAACATTGCATCCATTATGCAGCTGAATCTAAAAGCAACATCATCACACTTGTTTTCTTTGTAGTGGGAGCTGCAGTGGTTCTGAAAACTCTTGGTCAGGCAAATCTTGCGAGATTAAATTCTCCAGTACAGCACAAGCTATGTAAATGGCTGTAAATCATGAATATGCTCGAATTAACTTCCTCCCCTCCTTCACAGGGTTTATGTGAAATGACAGCATATTACCCAGGGGAAAAAAAACCCTGTATCTTATTCCCCACTTCCAGAAACAGCCTGCATCTGGGTTTCAGTAGGTCAGCTGCGCTGATGGCCATGCTGCTGGTACACAGGGGTTTGGCTTCAGTCCAAGAGTAGGACTGTCTTTTTACTGGTCAGAGGTAGCATGTGGTGCTGAATTCACAGCAGGGTTGTGGATTATTCACCCAAAAGCCTTGTTTCTGTTAGTGCAGTTGGTTCTGAGTGTGGTTTTATAGGGTTTTTTTGTGAGATATGAGTTAAGTGATGTGTGGTTATCCTGGACACAATCCTTTCTGTGAGCCTCATGAGAAACAATAGCCTAGTGCCTTGTTTTTAGCTCAGATATTTTTCTCTTGTTAATAAACAGGAGCGATAGGAGGTTTAGTTGAAAAATACTTTGCTTTGTGTTGTAAAGTGTTTTGCTTCAGGGTGTCTTGCAGACAATTGTCAGTCTCAAGAAGTTCCTTTAAGATAGCTGAATAGCATTATCTCTGTTTTACAGATCAGAAAGTGAGGTAGTGAAACAAAAAAATTTGCTCAAAACTACAAAGGAAGTAAGTGTCAAAATCCTGTGTAGCTTTTGCTCCTTTTCAGGTAAAGTCCAAAAGATGAATTAGGGCCAGGTCAGGCAGTACATTAGGGGAACTTGGCCACATTGCGCCTCGTGAAGCTGCACCTAAGCATCAAAATTAGGTTCATTGGAAGTAATCTGTGTGAAAATCTGTTATATTTATTTAGTTAAAAAGTTTGTGAATTGGATGTACTGGAATTTTTTGTTATGGGAGTTTTCTGTTTAGCAGTTTAGATGTGACCAGGAGGTCACATCTATGTAACCTTCAGAAATGTACAAATCACTTAAGAAGTAATTTTTGATGTTTTTGACCTCTCTTCTCAGTTTTCTTGTTCTTTACTAGAATTTGGAAGATTTTGGAGTATGGTTTTGAAAGAAAAATCAGTCACGGAGAGAATATAGCAAAATGTTTCACCCAGACTTGAAAGCTTCCTATACCTGTGTTTCTCCTTGATGTAGGCTGCCTTCAATCAGTAGATTTTGGTAGTTTTGGTAGAGAAAGATATTTCTATTTCATGTGCGATACCTTTGATGTTTTGAAACTTGAATTTGTTTCAGGTCTTCTTCTGTTATTGATTTTTCTTTAAAATACCTCTTAGAGATCCAGTATCATTCTGATGTGACTTCTTTTAATGGGACATCAAGTTAAAAAGAGGTCATTATACTAATTTCTGCTCGTGTCTTAGTCCCAGAGGAGCCACCATGTCAGTCTGTGGGGCAGTTCACCATGGGAACAGTTTTATTTGGCACCCTGCCATCTCCTTTTCTCTGTCAAACTCCCCTAAAACCATGTCATGATTCCCCAGTGGCAACTCAGAGAGCTGCAGAAGCCGTGGGGAATGAATATTTTTAGTGCACCCTTGCAGTTAAATGGCATGAGGAGGGGGAAGCAGCAGAAACAGTGTGTATTGCCTGCAGCCAAATCCTGACGCCACACTGGCACTGCAGCTTGTCCCACCTGGCCCCAAACCATGTGCAGCCATGGTGGGTGCCAGCCTTGGGTGCGGAGAATTTATGGAGGTGTGCTTATCAGTCGAGGGTTTTGGATTAGGTTTGGCAGGTCTGTAAAAGCACATATCGTGGCCAGGGTGTTCTGTGAGGGTGCCCATGTGGATCCGTGGGGGGACCTGAAGACACATGGCATCCCACACTGATTTTCCCTTCACGGTCTCTTCCACTAGTGTAGAGAAACACTCCACCCCTCTCAGGAGAATTAATTTTCTGTGTCCAGCTGTGTTTGGGGTCTTTGTTCATAATACTGGGGATGGTTGTTTAAGCAGCAGCATTATCCAAGGTGTGTTTCTCCATCCAGGGGAGGCTCTGTGGACCTACTTCACATCACATGTGAAAGCCTTTTCTCTGTTTTAGTGAACCAATTTTTCCACAAGCAGTTGCATCCAGCCCTTGTCCTGGTGTATAAAGCTGCACCCAGAAGGGAGGCACTGCATTGCCTGGACAGAGCCCTGGTGGCATTGAGCAACAGGGTCCCCTATACATGTTGTGGCACCTGGAGCCTCTCTCCTACACAGTTTCTGACAGCCATCCCTGAAATTGGGGCTGCATTTGGGGTTAATTTAAACCTCTGACTAGTTTAGTAATCATCAGGGTACGTATAGGTAGTGGCCAGTTCCCACAGACTTGGCAGAGATTAGGGATTAAAAAAGTACAGATACCACCATTTATCCTTGGACAGGAAATGTGTCCCTGGGAATTTTTGGTTCTGTGGATTTGGAGAATTTCAGGGTGGAAGAGTGCAATGACTGATAATTTCATAGGGGAAAGACAGTTGTTGAGAAAGTGCTGATGTAAGCATGTCCCCATAGCACAGTGTGTGTTTGATGGGGGTGGGTTTAATGAGATAATTTATGATGCTTTCAGTCAATAAATCAAGATTTTTGCATCCCTTCCAGAAGCTGACGGTGGCCAAGACTATACCCAAGATCATGCTTGGAAAACTTTTAAAAAAAAAAAAAAAAGGAAAAATCTAAACATATGAATTTCTTATTTCTTCTCTAGCTTTGCAGGCAGTTCTTTTCCTCTCAGAAATATCCAGGAGTCCCTCAAATTGAAAAACTGCAGCTACATAGTTATCAGCAACTCAGCCTAAAGCTAGTTTAGCTAGCAGTACACAATTATACTCCTGAGATGTAACACAGATAATTGGATAACGATCTTTTCCAAATCCTGGAGATTATTTCCATTTGTTTTATTTTGAATGTTCTTTGCTTTATCTGCACACTTAAGGAACTCTATTTCCTTACTTTAAATGTGTGCCTTTCCATGCTCACATTTTTTATTATTTGTCTGCACATTCAATTTGCAAATAAACTGCTTTTCTTAACGTCGTTTAAGAATTGATCAAGAAGTTTCAATCTTTCAGTATTATTTTCCTCTCCTGTGGTTTTCCTCCTACGAAATGCGATTCTTCTGAAACACGTTACTTGGAACAGTTTAAAGACTGTGTTTTCTTTAAAGAATAAAGGGACCACTTCTTATGAATACCATGCCAAGGAGGGAAGAGTTTCTTCATTATGATGATGCTCTTCAGGGTGTCATATTAATAGGTTGAAGGGAACGTGACAGGATGTAGTGTAGGAGATAAAAAATCCTGTTCAGTTCTGTTCACTCTTGCTCAACAGAAAGCACTGCAAGAAAGGTTCGACTAACAGCAAGGTAAAATCCAGGTCATATGGCCAGCGATCGGTTGTATGGCTGGCGTGTGCTCGCCCCGTGCGTGAGGCAGTGACTGCTTGGGGAGATGTGCGGACACCACATGATCAGAGAGCTGGTTGGGTAAAGGGACGCATGAACAGGGACACCGCAGTGGCAGGCAGCCAATGCATGCTTGTTTTGGTTAAGTTTAGAGCCTAAAAAGGCTTGGTTTGTTAAAATAAATAATCTTCTTTGGAGCAAGGAGGTCCGTGTGTCTTTCTTCCTCATTGCTACAATGTAGCAACATATGACCCTGCCCCATTAAACCCTCAATGCCCAAACTGAAGCAATCTTTCCGTGCCGGCCCTAGAGGAGTACTGAAACTGTCCCAAATCCAAGCTGCTTTTGTCATTTGAACCAATCAACATTGGCTGTTTGGGTGTCTTTTCAATAGGAAAATGTTGTGTCTTAAATAGAAGCTTTGCTGGCAAGTATTATGGCTTAGAAAAATGAAACTGTGCTCCCATCATGGTCAGCTGGGCACAAACGAAAAAGAAAACATGTTTTTTCTTATTCTGCTGTATAAGATGAATTGCATGGCACTTGCTGCTTTTAGGACAAGAATAGTCAAATGTGTGTGGCAGACATTCATATGGCTTAAAATAAGGGAATTTTTATGGTAATAGTGGGATTATTCTTTGTAAGTGGATTTGCATGATGAAGAGATGTAAATTCACTCTGACTTACTTTGGGTAAAAGTGGGCTTGGTTTGACATGAGAACAAGTTGCAGTAATTGAAATATGCATTTTCTTGTGATTCAGACCCCTGGAAGGAGGAATTTCACAGTAAAGCTATGTAAACTCTAAACAGCTGCAAGTAAACAGTCAGTTGTATTGCCAATAAGCGCTAGTGCTTTTCCATATGAATTCCTCTGTGAATTTGTACAACTCCTGACATACACTTTAAAAATGTATTTATTCATTGTAACATTTATCTTTGGGTTAGAATTTTTTCTACTTACCAGAAATGGAAGCTAAGTAAAGTCATACTGCTGGTGGTGAATGATGTTTGCAAGTGAGAGGAAAATTGTGATGTAGGAAGATTGAGGCATTATGACTTAAACGTACAGGGAATAAGGAGTGACTGGTTTTTCCAGCAGAGAACAACTTATATGCAAACATTGATGTGGCCTTGAGAAAATACAGTATATATGAGCAGAAAAGATAGGCTTTTTATAAAGTTACATAAATACTCAGAAATTTGAAGATCAGAAGAAAATCAGTTTTTCAAACTTTGGACATTTCATACTACAACATTAGAAAGTATATTTTTTTCTGTTTGTATGCTTATGTGGGAAGAGACAGTCTAGAACAAAAGGTTTGTTTTGTCTTCCAGATGTGGTTGGTGTTTTTCTTCCATCAACTTATGCTCAGTGTTTTTTTCTATTTGGGATAGTAATTTCCATAGGAAAAGATTGTGAATCATTTCCTCATTTTTATTTCCATGTTTTTTCCCTCCAAATTCAGAATTACATCTTTTCTGAACTTATTTAAAAAAAATTGTAAATAATTTCAATCTTTTCCTTATAGAGTCACAAAGTTTTGAGAGGGTATTTTGTCACTGAAAGAACTTGCAATTTTTCTCCTTCAGTTTTGCAGAAAATTTTGAACCTTGAATATAGCACTACTTATCTTTCTATCACAAGAGAGAGAGAAGCAGTCGCGAGTCCTGCTTATCTGTAGTTATAACCATGCTCAGTAGCCTTTTATCTCAAAGAAATTAGGTTTATATAGGGAAATGAGGATCTATGAAAGAAAGGAATATAAATATTGTATTTAAGAAACTGGCTGATAATTCAGTAGTTTGGAAGAGGTTAACCATTTTTTTTCAGTAATACCTCAAAGATCACGTGACCAAAAGTAGCATTGATTATTCTCTTGTAAATGGGAACAAAATAATTACAGGTACTTTGCTGTCTTTTTAAAATGGATTCTTGACCATGGTAAAAAGTGATTTATGGATATTTTTACAAATGTTTATTCGTTGGCTAAACTAGCAATTATCTCAAATACTGGAAAAATAAAACACATTCTCTTTTTATAGAATTTTTATAGTTTGAAAAAAAATCTAAAACACAAACCCTTCAACCAGCTGCAGAAGATACATGAAGAACAAATAAGGTGGCACATTCAAAATCTGTGTTTAGTTAAGTATGATCATATATAATATTTCCATATAATTGCCATTTTGAAAACTAGTAATCCTCAGAGCTCATAAATTGAGCCCATGCAGTTCAAATGTAAAATGCTACTTGATCGTTCAGCAGTGCTGAATTCCGTGCAAATAGTAAATCCTGCTTGCTTTAGCTGCAAACATAAATATGGGATTCTGAATTGTCTCCCTATGCTTCAGCTGAGCATATCCCATACCCCCAACAAATAGTATAGGAGCTGAAATGTCCTTTTTGAAACTGGGAAATACAGATGTGGATAAAATTTTTAAAGCAGAGATTCTTGGATTGATAGTGTATTCCTTCACCCTAAGAAGGACTGGAACATAATAATAATAATAATAAGGACTGGAATATATAATATTGTTATTATATAATAATAACAACAACAACAACAACAACTTCAGTTATTCTCAGAAAAATTTTTGGTCTTTATTTATTGTGCCTGAAAAGCAAAAATAAAATCTTGGCAAGTAAAGCAGATCGATGTAAATTCTATAGCCAAATAAAGCAAAACCTGTTTTCCAATACAAAGATTTGAGTTCTAGCTGCTTTGCTGGGTTTCTGCAGACCATGGTGAAGTCTTGACAAGTTTGGGTTGGTTGTGTGCATACTTCAGCCTGCATTTTTCAGTGAGGACACCCTACAACTTTGCTTTGCCTGACTGACTTGGATCTTGCTCTTGCTTCTTCTCTTTTTCATTAGTTTGCAACACTTTTCTCAACTACTGTATATAAATTATTAGCTACTCTGTGGCCATAGGAATTTAAGCCATTATGGAGCCTATTGCAGGATTGGGACTTGAATTTCTTTTTCCCCTTTTCTGGGTAATGTTCCAGATGATTTATGAATACCACTTAATTGCATTATTTTGCAAAAATACAGAGAAGCTAGGGTCCCAGCAGAAAACAGTATTACATCTTTCATGACTCTGCATGGCTCCTATCTTCACTACTTCGATTAAACAGCAGGAAAGGAAAGAAAACCTCCCTCATAACTTTCAAAAAATTGCAGTACTTTTGTTCTTTTTGCTTTAGTTTGGCTTGCAAAAATTACAGCTTTGGCTTCATAGCAACTGCTTTAATTATGGCTGCAAAAGGATTTCAATTACAGCACCCTTTTTTCACACTATTTTATCTTTTTGGTAGGCTGCTGTTTGGGGAATTAAATTTTCCATGTTGTGTGGCTGTGAGGTGTAGAGGAAATAAAACTTTATTTCTCCTTGGGTTCCAACCTTGGACAAGGTTGGAAAAGTACATATTTGAACCACTTTAGTTTTTCATCTTTTTTACATCTACCCAGAGAGTTTGCATTCAACGTGATGTGTAAATGCAACTAATGAAGACAAAATCAGTCTTTCACAAGAAATATATTTTAAAAGTTTGACAAATAAAAATACTTACTAGCAAGCTCATAGTAATAAAGTAAAGGTCTAAAAGGGCTTTGAGTGCTTTCAAGTGAAGGGCTTTTACAATCCCAGTCTGAAAAGTGACCTTTCTCTGACCGGCTGTAGCTAGGAGCACAATGAAGATGCCCCGGGGACAGTGTAATGGGAAGAGACAGTGTGTATCTTCCTCTAAAGGTGGCAGGGAGCTGCCATGCAGTTGGGATTTGGGTAATGTCTATGAAGGTGATGATGAAGGTATCACAGTAGAGTAAAATCTTTCAATCTTTAAATGGCACTTGCAGTAAGCACCCATTATGTTGGGAGGGGGGTGGGGAAGAGGTTGTGAACACTGTAGTTTATAAAATATGTATTTGAAAGGAAAAATATCTGCAGAGAAAGCAAGAGTGGACATCTTGAAGGATAATTCTCAGGCAAGCTGTCCCTCTGCCGCCCATGACAGGCTGTCTTCAAAACAGGGATTTACCCCAGCATGTGTAGCTCCTGTGGGGAAACCCACTGCGCTGGTGAGGGCCATGATGCAGTTTGGATGGCAGTACACACAGAGGACATGCTCTTGTGAAATCCCACACTAAAGTCTGGTGAAGCCCCAAGGCCAAGCACAAGTCCTAGTTTGAAGCTGAAGCTCTACATCAGTGGGTCTGACTGGAAAGGAGAAGCAGCATATAGTGATGTTCATGAGCTTTTATTGAGTCTCTGGTACATTTTCTTAGGGAATCTATTTGGTTGAGTTTGTGGAGGGTGCTTTTTGTTTTGTTTGTTTGTTTGTCTGCTTGCTNTTTTTTTAATCCACATTGCCAAAGTAAGATTGTGAAGTGCCGGTAGCTGGTTAAAGAGGCAGATATCTTTAAACTGACTCTTAACAAGATTTGGATTTGTTTGTGACATTAGTGAAAAAGAGTACACATACATCCTGGAATAAAAGGTGAATCTGGAAATACAAACCTGTTCTCCACTAATGTGGCTTGGCAATGTTATCATTCCCAGTGTGTGCTCTATTGCTCATGGTGCACACACTGAATGTGAAGATGATGGTTTCCTACAAGTCCTACCTGGTGAACATGCCCTTTTCAATTGTTTGCAGCTTGGAAAGCCTACCAAAATGTTAGTCTGAGGTTTTTTGGCCTAAGTTGGAGTCTTTGGGTACTTCAAGAGAAGGATGGTAGAGCAGATACACTTTATAACTACAACAAAAGTGAAACAAGATGGTTATCAAGAGTGCTTTTTCTTAGAGAAGCAGAATCCCATTTGTGTATTTCCTTTTCCCCCCACATGCACTTACCCACGAGGAAAAGATCAGGTGAAAATTAAGGTAACCTACAGGTAGATAAAAAGGATTTGATTCATTGTTCATGTGTCTGGAATTAGTTCTCATGACCTGTGTTCCATTCACAGACCAAGTACCTGGGCTGTTCTCATGACCTGTGTTCCATTCACAGACCAGGTACCTGGGCTGTAGCCCTGTTTCTGATCTGCATGGTGCCTGGATGGTCTGCAGCAGGATTCCACAGAAACGGCTCTGAGGCTGCTCTTCAACTTTGTTGAGAAAAATGGGTTTGCTTTTTGTGCTGAGTTCTCTTATGCACGGTCTCCACTCATACTCTCTTCAAAAACATTTCCTTTTCTCCACTGCACTTCGTTTGCTTTGTGTCTAGCCAGGTATTTGTATTGTATTAACAGAAAGAAGTGGATTTAAGAAAGCAAGGGTATACTTTACACTTACTCCAGTTAAAAGACTGCTGATCTAGTTTTAGATTGCTTTATGTCTGTCTCCTGAGAGGAAAAAAAGGCTGAATATATAAATTTTCCAGCTAGCAGATGGGTAGAAAGTTAAGAGAGTTAAAAAAAGTACCATGACTTTTTAAGAATAACTCCCAAACCAAGAACGCATAGCATCTTCCTTTTTTGGTTTACAGGATACGCAGTCTATGTCTGACTGCTTTGTATATAAATGACTCCTGACAGTGTTATTGTAAATGGCTGTGGAAGTGTTCTTCAGGCTGACCAAAAGCTAAATGGTTCCATTAAGTGAGAAGTGCCACAGAAGTTTTATAAAGCAAAAATGGCATTTGTCTGCCTTTCCGACAGCTGTCTCCATGCCTCTTTCCCTTCCACAGCATACGTTGTCAAGGCCCTCTGACGCATAGTTCCCTCTGGTGAGGTTTGCAAGATCTGAGCTGATGAACAAAGAGTGAGCTGAGGAGCTATGGGATCGACCAGTCTAGGCCTTGCTCTGCTCTTAAAAGTATACATATATTCTTACCCCCAACAGTATATGAAGGTAGCAATATAATTTTGCCATCTTAAAATCTTTGAATATTGTTGCTGAATTTTATTCAAGCGGCAGTGATGGACATAGAGATTGGTCTACAGATCTGGGTTATACACAAACTTGAGCTTACAGGAGATGGCAGTAGCAGTGGTCACAAAGAAGCACCATACACTGCTGGAAGGACAGAAGTTCACTTTAAGAATAGGCTAAAGGAGCTTGGGGACAAGCAGTGCTGTACAGAGGACCTTGAAAATAGTTTCTTGATCTCTGTTACTGCTGTGTTCAGAGAACTGGGACTTCGCATGTACTTTTCATGGGTTTGATTGCAGTTTCAGTCCTGGCTCGTAACAGATGTGAAGCATAGTTTGGTTTTAGGAGTGTTAGTTAGAAAGATCCAGCCTTCATTTTCATTGACTTAAGATATTCTCCCTTCCCATGTCATTCTTTTCAGATGGTCCGTAAACTTATGTTGTCATGCATTTGGGGGACTGTTTGTTAATGTACCATTTACTCTCTGTAGGGATTGCCCAAATCAGTTCCTAAGTAATACCTTATGTAGAGACCATATGTTATGTTTGTCTAGAGAGAAAGTGAATTTTAATTGTATGTGGTATTTGTGTGCATATGTTTAAGAAACAGTTTTAAAGCAAGCCTAATGGGGCTAAGCTTGAAGTTTGAAAATGATTGCTAATTGAGTAGAGGTCTTTTAGAATCTTTCAGGTCTCATATTTCTGTAATAAAGGATTAGTGTATTACAGAAGGTGTAAAACACAGAAGAGAAGCAGAATATGTTACAGTTCTAGTCAATGGAAAGAAAAATGGGCCTTTTTTAAACTGTTGTACTTTTTATAGTTTTTTCTGGTCCCTCAAGTCTGGGGTGGGGCTCAAGATACAATACAGGATTTTCAGTGTAGAAATGATCAGACCAAGAGCAGATTTTTGAAAACTATGCATTTAAACTGCATCTGCATTCATGTAAAAACAATCACAGAATCACAGAATATGCTGAGCTGGAAGGAACCCAAAAGGATCATTGAGTCCAACTCCTGACCTTGCACAGAACCATCCCCAAGAGTCACACCATGTGCCCAAGAGTGTTGTCTAAACGCTTCTTGAACTCTGTCAGGCTTGGTGCTGTGACCGCTTCCCTGGGGAGCCCAACCACCCTCTGAGGGAAGAACCTTTTTCTAAGATCAAACCCAAACCTCCCCTGATACAGCTTCAGGCCATTCCTTTGGGTCCTCTCACTCATCACCAGAGAGAAGAGATCAGTGTCTGCCCCTTCTCTTCCCCTCATGAGGAAGCTGTAGACTTTGATAGCTATATGCAGGGCCAGGTGGAAGGGTAATAATTTGATTTTCTTGTCAAAGCTGCACATTCGTGTACGCAGAGAATGGAAATTGGCAGGTGCTATTTAGGCAGCGATTTTCAGAGAAAACTGGTCTTGACTAGTTGTTTAGCTCACTTTTGGATGTGACAGTATTGCAGTTGAAGGCTGTCATCTGAGATACCAATATGAGAACTCATGATGGCAGGAGTCATTATTTGAATAGTTCAGTAAAATTCTACCCATCAAGTTGGAGAGTCATAAAAATGTTTTCTTTGACCAAGTGCTTTAAAAACAAGTATTAAAGCTGAAAGGAAGTGAAGGATGTGAAAAGTACAACTTTGAAAAGATGTAACCTTTTTAGTTGTGTCACGTCACAAATGTGTTTCAGGACTGCATGGCTGCAGTGATGTTCACCTGTGCTTCGCCTCTGAGGCAGTTGTTTAATCAGTTGGGTGTGCAGGTTTTCCTTTCTTTCAAAGAAGGATTTTACTTTGTTTCAGGAGAAATGACTTCTGGACTTTTTGAGTAATCCTGATTTTGTCTGAAAATTAGACAATTTTCCTCTCTTTGGGTTTCCAGAGAAGGAGATTTACAAACATTTATGAGTGTTATTCTGAGTCTTATGGTAGTCATGGCTTCTTCTGGGTAGCCAATTTTCATTTCATATTCCATTTACACTAGCCAAGAAAGTAAACTGGCAAACCTTCAGTCTTTACATAATTTTGTCTTTGCAAAGCAGATAACATTGTTTATATTAAACATTGTGGTTTATGTAGTATACATAGAATACCACAAATATCTCAATTACTATTTCCTAAAGCATTTAGGTTAAGCAACACTAAATGTAACAGTCTTGCCCAAGGATTTGAAGTCTTAGGAAAATATTTCATTCATCTACCACAAACTGGGACTTGCTAGCAGTGAACAATTGTTACTTTAGGATCCTCTGGAGGATTTGTTATATATTTTTATGTTGTTTTGGTTGTTTGGGGTTTTTAATTATTTATTTTAATGCCCTTTCCAAGGAAAATATGTGGTCCATTGGTAAAAGGTAGATGTAAAGGTAGACCTTTGAGGTGACGTGCTGCAAACGGGCAGTTACAGGAGTGGAAAAGTCAGCTGAGGCTATTTCTACGTAATGGAAAGGGTTTTCCTCTCAGAGGCCTTGGAAAAACTTGCTGGAGGTGGATACCTACAACTGTAACATGAGCTTTATTTTTTCCTTTTTGTTTCCTTTTTAACTGTCATTTGCTGAGAGAAGTCTCTTCTTTACAGATGAGTAGTGCTAAAACCAGGTTTCTGTGAAAAGAGAATTCCGACCACTTTAAATAAAAAGAAAACCTAAAAATCCTTCCATATTTTTAACGAAATTGAACTAAGTAAGCCTTTTCTTTTCATCCTGTTGCTTGTGATGACTCAATTTATTCTTCCTCGCCTGACTGAGGTATTTTTAAAAACAATCAGATTACCTGTGGGCAGAGGTGAAAAATTTCTGCCATCTAGATTTAATGTGTTGTATGGAGCTTTTTACAGGACATATTTCCATTCTTAGTAAAATGCTCTGTGTCTATTGAGACACACTATGCCAGTAAGTCTAGCATATAAATTTGCCTTCATGCTCTCATTTGTAGGTGTTTTCATTATTTTAGGTTATGGAGAATTCCAGCTGTCATGCTTGAAATCAGTCTGGATAGTGAGGAGGAAGCTGAGAGTAGTTGTCTGGACACATGCATTTATCTTGGGAGAGGAAAGAAAGCAGTGCAGTGCATTTTTAGAAAGCTTTCTCAACTCACATCCCTCCCTATGTTGTTCTCTAAGAAGATAAAACATTTCTGACCTATTGCCTGGCTACTCCATGATTACTATAACAAAGCCATTAGTACTTGTGGTACAGCAGCTGTACTTTGTCCCCTCAGAATGTATGTGAGAGTCTTTCCTCTGTGATTATAGCCTCTTCAGAATAAAGTTGTGATGCATTAATGAAATAAATCGTAGCAATAATACTGGCCCATGATTTGATTATGGTAATAAAATAATTCGTACATGGAGTCAAAAGTGCTTCATTAAATACTTACGCATTTTTTAGGGAGGACGAGAATGTGTTCATATTTTATGAAGTTTATTCTGTGCTTTTAATGCATTTGTAAATATGGACCATGTCAAATACTGTTTACCAGAAATAAACAGACAAAAATGGTCTGGGGACTTTAGAGTCCCAAAAAGTTGCTGAAGAGCTCTCTGGCTCCATATTGTAAACTTTTTCTAAATCTTGCAATGCAAGGGAAATTTCAGGAAGCATTGAGAGCTTTAAAGTGTCAGTATACCAAAAAAGGGTTGGAAAGCTGATGTAAAGGGCTGTAAATTGACATCATATAAACAATATAATGGAAATGCAAATATGTCATGCTCAAGAAATTAAAAGAAAAAACCAGCTTGATTTTAAAAAGAAAAAAACCCAAACCCTGAGTAATGAAATAATGAGTTTGATCAGTGAAGGTAGCTATGAAGATTGTAATAGAATTTTAGGTCAGCGTAGGGTTATTAAGTGGGTTACTTCTAATTATGTTCTTCAGAGACCAGTAGAAAGCTTTAAATTAGTTACTAAAGTTCTGAAAATAAATACAAAATTACTTCCACTTTTTGTGGATAAAAGAAAAATACTTGGTTAAAAGAGGAGGATAGGGACTTTTATATAAAGTGCTTTGAATCAGCTACTATGCTGAGCCACTTAAGTAAAGTTTATTTTAATCCAACTAAATGTGAAATCATTCATCCAGGAACAAAGATTGTGCATCCTGCTTATGAAGGGGGAGATGGGGCTTTGTCTTGGTTTGAGACGATTCAAAGTTAAACAGTCTGGAATGAGTAGTCTCCTTTAAGGGTTCCAACAATCCCTTTCCACCAATAAGAAGCAAATACTAATATGTGAAAGTGGAAAAAAACCCAGTTTATTAACAAACAAAATGCCAGCATGGAGGGGAAAGAAAAGTAAATAACTGCTAGATATCAAACTGTTAGACCTCACCATCCCACTGGAACAAAGAGGAACCCAAAATGCTGGAAATACCCATTCCCATTATGGGACACAAGATTGCACCAGCTCCATCTTGGGAAGGCAGGAGCTTCATGGAGCAGTTCCAGCAGCAATTGAAGACCTGACAGCTTGTCCAGCATCGACCTCCTCCCCAGCGGGCGTAGCAGGTGCAGCAGCTGGGCTGGAGCCACTCAGTGTCTTCCTCTCCCCAGCTCGCTGCATTTAACAGCAGCTTGGGTTGGAGTGGGGTGGCTCTGCTCCACTTCTGCCAGCGTGATGCCCCTAGTTTTTTTTCAGGCAGGCAGCTGTGGAATTCGTCCTCAAGGCAGCTCAAAAATTGCTTCTGCAGCTTCTCCGAGCCAATGCCTAAGCAAGATCAAGTAGTCACCAGCATAAACACCACATGAACGCCCACGCATGAGCAACCTCCATAGACACACACACACACACACAGACACACACACAGACACACACACGCACACACTTACATGAGGTCCCTGGCTGCAGGGTCTTAAGGATACAGTAACAATTTTTGGGCACAGATGATTATGGGATACAATATCATGATGAATCACCCCAAGACAGGCTTGTCTTAAGCATGGACCTTAAGAAAGATTTCAGGATCATAGCAGACCAACAATTGAACATGACTTCTCAGCATGACAGTTGGCAAAAAGAAGCAATGAGCTCTTTGGGTATACGTGCAGAGAGAATGGTGCCTTGGAGTGATTCTTCTTCTGTATAGATTGTTACTTTGGCTGGGGGTAGAATTGTGTGTTCACTGGTGAGATGCTTCCTGTTCAGATGATGTTGTAAAAAACTATAAAACCTGTTCAAGTGTCCAAGGGAAGGCCTCACTTAGGAAATCTGAACTAATCACAGAGTTTTTATTTTAATGAAGGCCAAGAGGCGCCTAAGTAGCTGTTTGTAATCTGGCAGAGATAGATGTGACAGAAACCTGTGACGGAAATGTGATGTCATATGCATTTAAAGAAGCCAGACTCAGGACCTTTTAAATTCAAGAGGGATTACTGTAGGATGTAACTATATGTGTTCCTAGAAAATACACTGTAGGTAAACAAATTATTTCATGTGGTAGAAGATAAACAAATGAAATGTAATGTCTGGGATACACAAGAAGGTAGACTAAATGATACAGTCTATTACTGCCTCTTAGGATAATTTATTTTTAAGAAGGGAGAGTTTAAAGAGTATTATTAGTTCCACAGTATTTGTTTCTAAGACTTTTCTGTTGATAAAATAGAGACAAATTATAGGAAAGCAATATCAGTTTCTCCATGCAGGAGTTTTGAAACAGTACCAAAGCAAAGAGGTATGACAAAATCCCACAGTCAGTGGGATAAAGAATGGCAGAATGTGTTTTGTGTCTGGGAGTGAAGATACAAATTTTGAACAAATAACACAGGAATTGAGATAAAGTTCAAAATACTGCAATTTGCCAGTGTCAGATTGTATTCATTATCCCCACAGCACTGTTTGGTGAATAAAACACACTCCTGGTGTTATGTGTCCAAGCCAAGGCAAAGTTCAGGTGGTGCTTGAGCAGGCTGTGCAGGGAATCTGATAGACACTTCTGATCTGTGATTCTTTTGTGAAAGACTGTGTCTACTACTGAAGCTCCCTACACAGCTACTTTTTTTAATTATGACTAAGCATTTAGAGGTTGCTGGTGGTAATTTTCAGGATTTGGTATGTGCTGATTATTGGGTCAAGGCTCTGTCATCCCACCCTGTCGGCTTGATATCCTTGTCTTCTCCATCTCCCCTTCACTTTGTCTTTCCCGAGCTCTCAGTACCATGCTTCTGATGCACTTGCAGCTCTCTGCAGTTACTCCTTGCACTGTCTGATATTTTTCCTCCCATGCACTTACTGTTCTTTGATCTGCTCTTCAGCACTGCATTCCAGCTAATTTGGAAATAAACACACCCTGGAAAAATATGTTCCAAAGTTCATTCAGTAGGAAAATTAAGGAAAGACTTCACTCCTGAAAATGAAATAACATCAGCTTTGACCTAATTTGATAGCTAGGGCGAGCATATTTATTGTGGTTGATGCTGTTACCAAAGCTGCTTCCAATCCTAGGGCTGCTGAGCACTCAGCCTTTGAAAACTTAGTTACCCAAGGGCAGTGTTTCTATGCTACATACACTCAAACTGGAGGGCAACAAAGGGCCCTTTGAAGCTGGGTCTGCTGTGGTCAGTGTCAGAGGTGTTTTTGGCGTGATGCAACTGGTTCCAGTTGTCTTATGCCTTAGACCTGAGAAGATGCCTTTCTCCACAGGATTGTCTCTTGGTTTTTAATGGGTTGCTGTATACAGAGGAGGTCATTTTGTATCACAGCCCTTCACAGTATGTCTATATTGTGCTCAGGGTACCATGCAAATGATGATAATCAGGAGGAAAGAAGTGGTTATTTCTGGGACACCCAAAGACCCAAGGAGAGCAATGTGGACAGATCAAGATTATTTTACAGCTCTACAATGCAAGATAATATCTAGTGCAGAAAAACTTGTATTTTAATGACTTTTTGTTACATCTTCCTGGAAAGTGAATTATAAAAAAAATAAGCCAATCCCCAATGCCCCCTGCCCCTGTCGTGCCCCCCGCCATTCTTCTGATACTTTTTCCTTATTACTCCCATTGGTTATAATATCTTTCAGATCTCTCTGCAAGGATTTGTGTGTATTTAGCAGTCAGGGCCTGCAGCTGGGAGGAGGCTAATTCTGCCCTTTCCCAGCTTTGCTGCAATCTCTTCTCTTGCCCCAAATCTCAGTATATTCTGTTTATCCATTTAGCGTCACTGCATATCATCTAGAGTAGTCTTCCATGTGGGCCACAAATTTGTGTTGTTACCAAAATTTTACATGTTGTGGAACAGAGAGATGGGGATTTGGAAAACGTGCTGCTGTTAGGATAAACACACTTGATCCACTGGATAATGTATAAAATAATCAAAAGGACTCAAAGGTGAACATGTAATCAAAGTAGTAAACTGTGTAAATCAGTAGTAGCTGCACCTAATCATATTAGGTTAAAACCTTATTGCAGTTCATGCAGTATTGCTGTTGTAAAATGCCATTTTTTCTATTCCCCATGAATGCATCTCCAACATCACAGTAGAGCTCTCAACTTTGATCTGAGGAACTTGTTTGCACTTACTTGTGGAAACATTCGCCGTGTTTGTGTTGTAGTCCACTGAACTTGAAGGCAAAGTTTTGGTTTTCCTTGGTTCCCCTGAGAAACACTTGTTCGCTCTGGTCTTGTCTGTGGGGATAAACAGTCTCCCTTTGTCACTGTACAGTATCCTCTAGCCCAGCCATCTGAGAGCTGGGCAACTATGTGGCATTTGTTGATGTGGCTTCTAAGCTGGAGGCTCTTGCCTCTTCTTGAATGATCAGCGGAACAAGGGGAAAAGCCTTATCATTGTTGGCAAGCTTTCTATCCATTTGTGATTTCAGGTGTAAATGGACTAAAATGGCCATAAGGTTTCTGAAATACTGATGTACTGATTCTTTCCTATTTTTCCTTTTGGTTTTGTGTAAGTTGTGAGCAGAGGCTGAGAGTCTGAAGAGGGGAGGGTGTTAGCAAAATGGTGTCTGGATGATCAGAGGAGAATGGAAGAAGAGGAGAAAAGTGGTGGGGAGGAAGACGACATGGAGACAGGGTGTTACTGAGGTGATTGTCAGCATACTGATATGTAGGTATGTGCAGAACAGGAGAACTAGAGGCTAGCAAAATGTCCCTGGCATCATGCGTAATGCTTGTGCTGTGTAATGGGTAAGTTTCCTTTAACTCGTCTTCTCAATATTCTTGGTTAATAATATTAACTCCTATTAGTTGGAGTGTTACAGAATAGTGAATGGGAATTTGTCATCCTTAGAGACAAATACTGCTTCCAGAATAATATGGTTCCCTCACCCTCTTCAGATCACAGCTCATATCTGTACAGAAGCTATGGCACAGGGGAGTAAAGAGCTCAACCTGTGGGTCCTGGTTTCAGAAGGCTTCTAGTAGATACCCCTATAGGATATGAAACATGAATTGGTATTAAACATAAAAGTAGATGTCACAGATGAGCTCTGTTCACATTTTTAAATTCATGTGACAAAGCAGACAATCATAACACTCTTTCCTTTTACTTGTATTGATTTTAAATCCTGCTTTCAAGAGGATTAGACTAATAAATACTACCTCCTCTGTGTAATAGTGCAAGAATAGACTTGGGTCACGTTATGACAACCATATTGGGTTTGCATGGCCAGGTTTTGGTAGCATGGGGACTGCAGGGGTTCTGTGAGGAGCTACTGGAAGCTTACCCCATGTCCAGCAGAGCTAATGTCAATTGGTTACAAGACGGGCCTGCTGCTGGCCAAGGCCTAGCCAGTCAGAGATGATGGTAACACCTCTGTGATAACATATTTAAGAAGAAAAAAAAGTTAGTGAGCGGATGTAATTGTGCTCAGAGAAGAGAGGGGTGAGAATATGAGAGAGAACAACTATGCTGACACTGAGTTCAGTGGAGAAGGAAAGGCACGAGGTGCTTCAGGCACTGGAGCTGAGATTCCCCTTCAGCCCCTGGTGAAGACCATGGCGAAGCTGTGCAGCTGCAGCGCATGAAGGACCACAGGGATGCAGAGATCCCCCTGCAGCCCATGGAGTAGAATCATGCCAGAGCAGGGGATGCCCAAAAGAAGATTGTGATGCAGCGGGAAGCCTGTACTGCAGCAGGCTCCTGGCAGGGACCTACAGACCATGTAAAGAAAAGCATGTTTCTTGGTATGACTTGTGACTCTGTGGGCTACCCATGCTGGAGCAGCCTGTTTGTGCAGGACTGCACCCCATGGAAGGAGCCCATCCTGGAGCAGTTCATGAAGAACTATAGCCTGTGGAAAGGACTCATGCTCAAGAAGTTCATGGAGAGCTGTCTCCTTTGGGAGGGACCCCATGCTGGAGCAAGGGAAGGACTCCTCTACCTGAGCAGCGGTGGAAACAACCTGTAATGAACTGACCACAACCCCCATGCTCCATCTCCCTGTGTCACTCTGGTGGAGGAGGTAGAGCTTGGGAAGGAGGGAGGGATAGGAGGAATGTGTTTCTAAGATTTGTTTTATTTCTCACTATCCTGCTCTGATTTTAATTGGAAATAAATGGAGTTCATTTCCCCAAGTCAAGTCTGTTTTGCCTGTGATGGTAATTGGTGACTCCTTATCCTTGGATATCATGGGATGTCCTTGTCCTTATCTCAACTCATGAACCTTTCATCATACCACTCCCCTGTCCAGCTGAGGAGGGTGGTGATAGAGCTGCTTTGGTGGGCACCTGGCATTCAGCCTGGTCAAACCACTACAGCAACACTCCTCCCAGATTCCCATTGTGTGTTATGTATTCTCCTGTTACCGAAAGAAGGATTTATATTTTTGTGCGCAAATACCTCCAGATTTCATAAGGAGTCTGTTCTCGTCTCAATAGTTTGTAAACGAAAGTATAGGAACATCTTCTCATTCTTGTCATGTACTTTGCCTCTTTCTCTCAGATGCGTGCAGACAGGAAACCATGCTGAATAGTTTGTTGTCTTTGCAAGAGTTCCACGGACCATTTCTATCACCTCTACTTTATTGAATGAACTGTCGGTAAAAATACTAATGTTAACCTTCTTTGATCTCTAGCTATCCTCTTCTACTCAGGATGATTCTGCTTACTTTCAATCCTGACACAATGCTACTTTTTTTTTCCCTGTGCATTTTTATAGGAAAGTGGGCTTAACTAGAGTGTTTCCTTGTTCTATACATGTATTTCTTATAAAGCTGTATTGATGAAGTGCTTTTTGTAACAACAGCTTTGAAAGAATCATAACATCATATTATTAGGCCTTCAATTCAGGAAAAAAAATGGTTAAAGTATCCATCAAAATATATTTTCCACTGCTACTGTGATGTTTCAGAACCATCCAGCCTCTCTGTCAACTGCCTCTTGACTCTTCTAGAAGATCTTCAGCCACCTGGACCATTTGAGATACCAGGGTTAGAACTAAAGTGACATCTGGACAGCTGTCAGTTGGTATAGACTGATGCTTTTCTCAAACAAATCCACTGCAGTTCTAGGGAATGTAGCAGGATAATCTGATCCATAGATGTTTGACCTACTGATAATAGGGTGACCTGCTGGATATGACATAGTTATACTTTAAGACAGTGTGAGAGAAAATGTGCCCCAGGACCCTATCCTGGTACCAGCCAAGACAGTGTTAATTTTGGCAGTGGCCACAAGGGGCATGGCTGGAACCTGGAGGTTATTCTATACCAGCTCATTTTCCAGTAATGGGGAAAGGGGACCCTTTTCTGGGTCACATAGTGTGGCAGAGGGAGTGGTTGGGTATTGTCAGGGGTTTTGCTCATGCTGAACATGTGAATCATTCACCTCTTTCTTGTACATATTCGTATTGTTGTTCATTGCCTTATTTCACTGATGTTTCCAGTACATTGTTCTTATCTCGGTCCTTTTGGGCCTCCAATTCTCTTCTCCAGCCCACTGCAGGAGGAAGAAGGAGAGGAAGAGGGAAGTAAGCAAAGCAGCACATGGTTTGCAGTGATTCAGTGGGAACACTAATTTGGGGAATACCATTCTTAAACCACCACAGACTCATATGCATGATGGGGTGGGGAATCCAATTCATATAAACCTCTCTTATATGGTTATTTTCCCTGAGAAGTGACAAGCACCTTCAAAAGGGAGCAGGCATTTAGTCAGCTACTTAGTGGGATGGTCAGTGGGAAACCCTGAGGAGAAGAGCATGTCCTTCTCCTGTGTCCTATACAGAGATTCTGAGAGAAACCTTTTGATTACTTTGCTGTTGGCTCTTCAAATGTGCCCAGGTGCTTCTGCCATATTTTTTTCAAGAGAAAGAAGAAAAACCTTCATGAAAAGAAGAGAATGAAGGAAGGATGGCTGCTTTCTCTTACAGAGTATGTTAGGGGTTTACTCATGGTTGTGGAGAAGCAGATAGAACTCAGGCAAAGACTGGGGGGCACAATGCCATTCAGTGTCAATCGAACAGCAGTCATCATCTGCTGAGCTGCATCATGCCGTCAGTCTGAGCTACCACACACAGCCAAAGGGGCATAGGACAGCAAGGAGGGCTCCTGACCACCCCTGTGGGCTATGGCCTCAGGAAGGGGCTGGGAGAGTCAGTCCTCACCCCAGTCCTTGGCTCTGAGGACAGCTTGTGTGGGAGATTTTGCACTAGAAGTTTGTTGGATGACACATACACACAGCTGGTTTTATCCAGATGTATATAGGAAGAAAGCAAGAGAGTGAACAAGCAAACACAGTATAGGAAGAAAGCAAGAGAGTGAACAGGAAAATACAGTATATGAATGCTGAAATTAACCGTGAAGTTAACAACAGTTTCCCAGGTCCATTGGTGTGTTGATCTTTTAGAAGACCTGTTACCATATATGATGACTCAGAGGCCAAGGATCTTGAACTTCTCCTCTAACAGCTTCATACACAGCCCCTCTGTGTTTGATTTCTCAGTCAGGGTTGGAGGGAAATGCTGTATAAATGTTAGTTCAGGTACTTGAACTAACTCTTATTCTGCACTCAGTGCAGTTTAAAGGAAATCTCTTTAAAGCTTTGTTTTGATAAAACATTGTATCAGAGAAATATGAAATGCAGAAACTCCAGTGAAAAAAGAAGAGTATATGGTAAGTTGCATATGTGCAGGAAGAGTCTGGATGTAATTATTATCTCTATTCTGTACATTATTCCCTGTTGAAATATATTGTATTTTCAAAAAGAGAATAAAATAAATAAAAGATTGAATTGTTATCCCTATTCTTCCTTCTTGGGTTCTATTTGCTCACCTAAGTTCACATCTTCATTTCATAAATACCCATCAGCTCCTGGGCTTTCTAAGGGTTTGTATTTCTGTATTGTCAGTATTGCAGGTGTCCTGTCATATATTGCAGATTGGTTGTGCTTTGCCTGGTACCCGGAAAAAGCTGGACATTTCAACCCAGCAGGTCTGTTTTCTTCAAAGGGGAGTAACACGATTTTAGATAGTCAAGGAATTTTCTGTATTTTTCTTCAAAAAAACCCCAATGAAAGACTGAAAGTGAACTATAAAAGAGAGAAAGGGAATGGGTAATGAAAACATAACTGAAAACACTAAGTCAAATAAAAGAGCTGATATTCAAATGTATAAATAGAACATGAAACTCTATTGTCATAATGCATTTTAGTCCAAAGGTGGAAAATAGAGATCTGAGATCACTAATACATAATATCGAATTTGGATGGCAGGCACTAACTTTACTTACTGATTACCATGAAAGGATTATCCCTAGTATATTATTACTAAGCCTTTGTGACCTTTGACATGGAATATTTGTACTATTAACTGCAATCTCTCCTATGTCCACGTCGGTAATACCTTTATAATTTGCCAGCTGATAGTGGGAATCCAGATGCACAAGGATGGTGAGCACTTAGACTCATAGTGAGACTGTACTCAGCTTGGGTTTCGTTCTACCAGCTCTTCATTCGGTGTCTCAGGATGTTATCTCAATGCACACAGGCTCCCAGGCGCCTGGTGTTTATTTAGCTAGATTTAGGAGTTGCTTTTTTCTTTCCCAGGACATCTTTTCACTTTTCAGTGTGCGTGCCAATAGGAGTTGCTGACCTAATGGAAACAGTTGTGTGCTGGAGTAAAGCATTTAGGAAGAGGATAAAAAAAGCACTCCTGTTCTTTTGAATGCTAACCCTAAATAACATTAGGTCATGTGACACTGTGCAAATACTTTGCTTTCTTTTTTCTGTTCTAAACTTTGAGATTCTTCAGAAGTCTTGTAATAGTTGAAGTTTAGCAACAAAGTCTCTTCACCTACTTATTGAATTGTAGCTGTCACGAGATCTTAAAACAGTAGCATGTATGATTGAAACATCAGGCCTCTGACTGCCTTCATATACTATTAATTTGACAAAAATTTCACCAGTAACTGTGTAAATGAGCTTTTACCAATCAAGTAAACTTTAAGTTTTGTCTCTTCTCTGGAAAAGAGTTTGCGGTTGGGTTTTTTTCTTCTTAACTACAGTGACATCTTAAAAACTTAAAAAAAGATATGTTTTAAAAAATCCCCAACTTGTGTGTAAAATGGAAACTAGATCTTTTCTAGCTGATTTTGTCATGACCATGTTTTGTATGCCTTTGCAGTGGGGAGACATCTCTAGAATTATGCCAGTCTGAAATAATTTATTACAAGTCTAGAATATCTTTATCAAAGTAAGAGTACAGAGGAAAGCTCTTGCGAGGACAAAGGTTGTTATTCTTTTGCATAGTAGGAGACTGAAAGTATTAGCTTGCACTGGGACTTGACACCAAGTTATCTAAACTCAGGGTTGGTAAGTGCTGCAAGGAACAGGGCAAGGAAGTTAAGTTGCCCCTTATTCATTTTCAGGTACTAGAATGACATGTACACATTCTCTCATTTGAAATGAATGAAAATCTGTCTTCCAGTTAAAAGCCAGTTTGTCTAATTATTATTCTTACTGAATTGCATGGCTTTTAAACCTTGCACCCTGGATGACTCACAGTTTAGAGAGGGAGACTGAGATGACTGGAGAAGATAGTTCATTTTAAAGTCAAACATTATCATCTTAGGGGTTCATAAGCTATAATGTATGTTTATTAAGACCTACAGCAGCAACTCCATTTGATAGATTGTGGCAGTAGTGGCTTTTGTTTCTGAAGGCTGGTGGACATTTGAGTAATTTTTGAGATCACTGATCAAGGAGCTGTTTATCTCTTGACACTGAGTTGAGGATTTATGTGGTAGTGACCTGTGAGCTGATTAAAGTTGTGTGCTGGATTGGCATTAGCACAGTGTCTTTCATACATTTTGCAGCATTAATATGTTATCTGTCAAATTGGGATTGCCAGATTTATTCTGTGTATTTAAGCCTGTAAAGATTTCTAGTCTATTATTAGTGCTTGCTATTTAGCACCTGAAATAAATACATTTAGACTAAAAGTTTCAAGTCGAGTGTTTTAGAAAACAGGTTCTGGAATTCATTCAACTAAACAGAACTTGATTCTCAGGAGTACTGAAAAGCTGTGCTGAATTAAGTAAAAGCTCTGAAACTCATGCATGGGTTAAAATCCTGAGGATCAAGTCAGAGGGAGTAGAAAAAAGGCCAGACAGATCAGAGAACTTTCCCACAGAGAAAGGAAAGAGAAACTCCAGAAGGACACGAACAAGAACAAAAGCACCAAGCAACTGTAGAAGTCATCCTGATGATTAAGTGTATTTCTTCAGATGATGCTGCTGAAAATTAGTTCATATTCATTCCTTTAAAGGGCCATGTTTCATCCTTTATTCCTGCTGTAGATTGTGGGGATTATTTACATCTCAATTTATTTCTCAGCCCATTGGCCATAATTAAAAATGGAATTTGGCACTCTCCAGAGTCCTTGCTGGAGACTTTCACCTTGTAGAAGAAAGGGGATTAAATGTGATGATTTACTGAGCTTATGTACAGTCCCCCGAGTGTACTGTGGCACTGAGCCAAAAGAAAGCTGAAATTATATCCAGTCTGGCAACCACTTGCACCATGAGTAGAATAAATCCTATCCCTTGACTAAAAGTCTGTCTTGTTCCAGCCAAATTTGCTTGAATTCCTGATGTGTGTGGGCTCTTGGTAGCTTAAAGTTAAGGTTATAGAAAGCAGTGGCTGCCTGCCAAGGCAATGTGCCTTTAGGATGTTGGACTCGGTATTTGTGTGTTGTCATGATATGCCTTAGGCCGTGCCTATGGAAAGTGCCAGTAATTATTTCTTACAGTTATCCCACTCCATCTTCAAGAGGGAATTGGAAATGATGTTCAGAATCACAGATGTGACATTTGATCTCTGCTCTTTGGTTACTTTTCAGATTTTTTAGGACTTTTTGGTACTAAAGTCAAACAGAAATACAGTCAAAAATCTGGCAGAGACTTTGCTTTCTTCCTTTCTTTTCCTCTGCTAAGTCAGAGAAAAAAAAAGGAAGAAATATTTGGCCATGTACAGTTACTACCACAACATCCAAAAATTTCTTTGAGGTGATTGTTCTGTAAGAGGAGATAGCAAGCCTTTATCACATTCGCTAGGGTAAGCTTTCAGGACCATGATGTGTCTTGAAACATTTCTAGGTGCCTTATTGCTTTCGTAGCTGCTCTTAAAAGTGTGCTCTTTTTTGACTGTGAGTTCTTTATCTTTGCTAGGTACTAATGAGGGATTGTCCTGTAACACTCTTGATAAAAACGCAGCTTATTCATACCAAAGCACCTTTGTCTTCAACTCAGAGTGATGTCATGCAATGTGCCTCACAGGAAAAGAGAAAAGATCCTAACAAAAGGGCGCAGCTGGCTAGGTCTGTTTCCATTGCAGTAAGGGATACTGGCAGAAGGGTAATTTACTGGGACTAAATGTGTTGATTTCTGCAAAAGCCTTATTGCGAAAACTTCTGATGTCCAGAATGAAATCTGGTCTGAAAGAGAGAGAAGGGAGAAAACCCTACCACCCTAGAAAAACTGCTTGTTTCAAGGATTGTTGATGGCAACCCAGCTTCAGGACCCCAAACCAATTCAGGCACAGTGAAAACTTGCACCAGTTCAGTGACTCCAGTCTGTACAGATTGGGTATTTATTGCTATTACTCACTGAACCCTAGTGGCATAGTTGTTTCTGTTCATAATTTGAACTCCTTGTGTATTATACTCGTTGTAGTGTCCTTTAAGCATTTTTTTCAATTACTGAAGCTGTGCTGTCCATATGCTATAATTTGCCATGTTTCTTTTTCAGGGCTCAGAAATGTCTTTAGCGTACACCACTTCCTCAGCATAGCAGCCTTGTGGTTTGAAACGGTGATTACATGTAAAAGCTGCTTGTGGAAATCAAACCCCTTGACAAATCCAGTTCATTAGGGTCATGCAACTTATACAAAAAAATGTACAGTTTCCTTGACTTGAAGGATTTTTCAGTCTGTCTCAAACCTGATTCTCATTGAACCTTTTGACTTCCTCTTAAAAATCAGGAATACTTAAAAGCAATTTGTGGGCTGTACCATCACTATATCATTCAACACAGGAAGCAATACATTTGGTAGACTGACAGAGAAAGAAATTGGTCGTATTTCCAGCCTAAAATAGTACTTTTCCAGATTGTGCTTGGCCAAATATTAATTATTCTCTTTACGTGCTCACATCCCAGACAGTCTGTGGTGTACCTGTGAGACAGAACTGTCTTGTCTCTGTCTTACTGAGGACAAATGCCACAGACTATTGCCTTCATTTTTGAAGGACGTGAGCAGAAGGGACTGAACATGTGGCAAAATCAATAACTGGGTAGAATTCATAATTTTATCCTTACTTAAACATAAACGGGTATGTGAAATGTATTTCCCAGGGCTGTGGTGGTGGAGAAGTCACAATTTCACCACTAAAATGAAGAAGAACAGCAGCAAACAATAAAGCACACTCCAACATTCATCAAAGTCAATAGGAAACTTACCTTTTTTGACTTTAAAGGGCATTGTACTGAACCCTGCAAGACCATATTAAAACATGTAGAAGTGATTAAGTACTTATTCTTGCCATACTGCAGTAATAAAGTTACAAAAATGATAGGTGGATTTTAATTTAACCCACTGCGTACATTTTTATTGTTCTGTGTTTACATAGTTGGTTGCGTACAGTTGGATTGGGTGGCAATTTGCCTGATGATTTGTGTTTGACTGTTGCTGTATGGCATGCTCTTTTATAGTCTTGTTTCTCTGTATACGAAGTCTTCTTGTAGGCTGATACAATCCTCACTTGAGTTAATACACTTAATTTTCTGTGAGAGCAAACCTAGCAGCTTCTCTTAGTTGTAGTGATGCCATGATGATTTTTGTCTTTTCTTTTATACCCCTGTTATACCTTTTTGCAACTTCTGTATTCTTGGTGCTTTTGCCTACATTCTTGGACTTGTTTGTTAAGCTAAGAGACTAAACATTTTAGAGGCTTTGTAGTTAGGGTGCCAGTGTGCCCAGGCCCCAAGGTCCTCTCCAGAACACATTTTGTAAACTAAGATAGAACCATCCAGGGGAAGGTTCCTTGGGGAGGGGGGCTCATCCGAGCCTCTCATTGGGGAATTTTTGATAGATATGCTAATTAGTAAGACCTAGAATGTAAGACCAGATATAGAGGAGGGATTGCGGTGGCCATTGCGGGGGTGCATGGAGGTGTATTCGACCTGGTCATGGTGCACCTAAGGATCCTTACAATAAATACCAAGGTAATACCCTTTTCCCCTTCTAACCGTGTTCGCCTCTTGATTTTAAGACCAGGAAAAGGCATCAGTAGGGTTGTTATTTATTAGTCTCAGTATGGTATGATTCCTACCCTGGGGATGGGACTGAGGAAGGGGCTGCAGGCGTGAGTGTCTCTTCTGCTGAGAGGACTAACAGTGCTGCAGATCATGCATAGTCCTTTTTATGGGACTGGGAAGAAGTCAAGCTATCACCACTGCTGCTGTGTCTGTTGTTGATCAGTGTTCTTTACCAAGAAAGCACAAATTGCTCCAAGCAATGTACAGTCTAAACTTCAGGGTACTGGCAGACATTGGTATTAGTGTAGGGAATTTAAGGGCTGGCTGAAGGTGCAGGAGGGTAAATGTCATCCAGCCTGATATCTGCTATTATTCATCCAGCTAACCGATGATATTGGTTAGCCACTAATGTTTGACTTCAGAGATCTGTGGGCAGTCAGCCTATTGGAGAGAGCAAAAGGTTGTCTTGAAACAGATCAAACAAGGTGGTCTGAAAGCCAGTTAGTACCCAGGTTTCCCACATCTGGAAGGTGTAATTTTAATGCTTTGCATCTCAGTTGCTTCTTGTGGTTGGGGGGCTGTGTTCAGAGAAGCCCACTAACCAGTGCAAGGCAAAGTTGAGAGTTGATTTGATTACTTATGGGATTTATTTACTGCCTCAATTTCATCTGCGCTGAATTCATGCTATGTTTTTAAGAAACTAAAATTTAAGAGGAATGTTTGCCTATGAAAAGGTAGAGCATTTGCACTTAGGTTTTCTGGTAGATTGGATTTTGGTAGTCCAATCCAAAGTCTGTGAACAGAGCACAATGAGCCCTTTGTCCTGGCACAGCAATCTGGGTTTAGGCATTGTATGTTGTGACAAATGGTATGAATTTTGTGGTTTGGGCTCCAGCAATAAGAAAAGACAATCCTTTCGTCCCATCAGCCAAATAATACAGCACCATTTTATACATCTGGTATGAAGCCTACAATAAGCAAATAAAGAAACTGAAAAACTTTCTTCTTTTACAAACTGAAAGTGTTACTGTGCTGAGGGTGGGGGAAACTGTAAATTTCACTTTGAGAAACATACTGGAAGATGGATTTTCTTATCCCCTGCATGTCTGTAATCCTATTTTATAACCACATTAGTACCTTTACTCATCTGTTCATTTCACTGCTATTGCAAAACAGAAAGGGAAGATGGAGTTTTCTGTTGTTTTTATGAGTGGAGTTCACTAGAGGTGATCTCAGTCTAAGTCTAGGATTTAGAAACCCCAGAGATTAAGATTATTTGCTCTTTGCTTTTGCAGGAATAATTTAATTGCTTTCTAATTTACTTTCTTTTTTTAAGAAAATATTTTTATTGAAAACCACTTGATTCCTAGGTGGGCAAAATATTCCACTGCTTCTGTGTATTGGAGAGTAGGTCCCAAAAGAATAACTTTAAAAAAATGTTTATTTTTTTAAACTTCTGACTTGTTCATTGTAATGTGCTTATTCCTGTTTGACCTGGAGAAAGATAAAGGAAGTAGAGAAACCTGTCTGCAGTGTTGAATCTGGTTTAATTGCATATTTAATTAAATTATCTAGTTTAATTGAATGTATAATTGTTGTAGATAAAAACTTGCTTGGCTATATGCATAGGTGAAGTATCTGTTTGGTTTCTTGTACAGAAAAGAGTCAAGGACGTCATCTCTCCTATTGTATTTGAAGCTTCATACAGCCTTGGTGAACATGTGACAGAAAGAGGAAAAGAGGACAAAGAACTACCTGCTCTGAAGCCCATTCTTCGCTGGAAGAAAGGACAAAAGATAGCTCAAAGGAATCAGGTCAGATTTGGACTACATTATTTCCCAAGAAGGCCTGTGGCTGAACTGACAGCAGAGGTGGCTCTAAAAGTGCGTTGCCAAGCTCTGGGTTGCTTGCACTCAGTAGCCTCTTTGTACAATCTCTATTGTTGCTGACTTCGGTGCTGCTCTGTGACGAAGTAAAGACTTGTGCCTCCAAGGCTGGACAGCACAAAGTGAGGTCACTTTCTTGTTTCAGAGTGTTTGTGCTGGGAAGGGAAAGATGAGAAAGGTCCTACTCCTTCTGGCTCTTCCCTTAATGTAGGAGGTTCTTGTGAAAGGCTTGATCCTGGCCTTCTTTCTAGGTTAAGCTTTTGTTAGTGCAGAAGGGACATGGCAACTGTCTGAGGGGAGAATTTTGGGCAGAATAACAAAAAATTTGCCTGGCTCAACTTTCCTCTTCTCTTGAGGACTTCACATATCCAGTCATGTGGCAAGGGAAAGCTGCTCCTGCTGTTATTGTAGGACATACCATGCTAAAACAGGATGGTTTATTTCAGAGAAAGTAAAGTGTAGGTGAAGCCATGTACTTATTAGGAACCTATTTTGCTCCACTGCAATGCAGAGAAACCCTTCTATCTTATATTTTGGTGAGAGTAAGAGAATTCCTTTAATGGTGAAACAATCCTCATTTATAGAGTAAAGTAATTATTATTATTATTATTATTATTTCCTTCTCTCCCCCTTTCTCACAGATTGTTCCCTAAGGGAGTAAAGTGTATGTGTTTATCCCACCTCTCTTGTTTGCCTGTCTTGATTTCACTAGCATCTTTGGAAAATGCAGGCAAATATTGTGAGGTTTTGACAGAAGTGATCAAGACAATGCTTATGAAGGTAATAAACACTTTCAGGGTTCATGAAGAAGGTGTTCATGTTGAGGAGAGAGACTCTGCTAGTGACCTTTTGAAAGGTTCCCTTTTAAGTGTAGTCCCTGTAGATGCAGAACAGTCTGCCAAGGAAGGAGCCTGCAGGACAATTCAGCCTTCCACTGTGAGCACTGGAGCATCCAGCCATGAATTCAAGGCTACTCAGTGAAATCAAACTTCTTCTGTGGCTTGCAAAGCTGCTTGTGTGTCAGAATTGCAGGGTAGTTTAGACTGGAAGGGTCCTGTGTAGATCCAGTTCCTTGCGTAAAGCAGAGCTAACTTAAAAGCTAGATTGAGTTGCTCAGGGTTATATCCGTTCAAGTTCTTTTTCCAAAGGATGCTTACAGAGTTATGAGCTGCCATTGCTTGTGAATATGAAACCTCCCCTCCCCTCCCCTCCCCTNTACCCTGCCCTGCCCCACCCCACCCTTCCCCTACTTGCCATTTTTTAGCTATGAAAATTCTGTCTGGAATAACCATTGTTAGATCTGGTTTTTAACCTTAAGAAGTTCATTTTCTATTGACATGATAGCATCATCATTTGTAGCATTGCTTTCTGATTCTGGTCATAAGGTCCCTGAATACTACTTAAAAAAATAGTAACTAAAATGTTTTATTTGTTACATTATATAACCAAGTGCTTTGAACTGTATTTAGTTATAATCCTTGTACTTTAGAGAAATGAATTTTTATTGAAGTATGCTTTATTTTTATAAATTTATGAATGAAAGATGCATTCAAGAATTACTTACTTTTATGAAGAGGGATTGTGGGGCTGTTGTATATATAAATTTTGTATTGTTGCAACAATATGATGGGAATTTGTGGAGAACTTTGGAACTTGCACACTCTGCTGTAAACCTGAGTGTTACATGAACAATTGAAATACTGTTGAATGAGACTGAAATACTGTATTCTTAATCCAGGTTATTTTGCATAAGCTAAGTATTCCTGCAGAAGTCCATGGCACAGTTTATGAAATTAAAGGAATGGATCCTGAGATACCAAAGGCCAGCCCTGCTGCTTTTTAAGGGGTGCTATCTGAACCTTTTGTAGACTGATGTGTGAGGAAGTTATTAAATATCTGATCTGGAGTGAATCACTGTTCTCTTATCCAGTCCATAAAATGACATGTTTTCACAGGTTCTTTTGAGAATTCTGTTTCTTCTCCTTCTCTTCAAACACTGACCTTCAGCTGTCGCTTTCTCTTTCTGTGAAAGGATAGGCAGAATTCTTACTAGAATAGTGCTGGCAACCTCTCAAAGTCTTGATTGTACATTTTGGCTACAACCTGAAATTTCCATGTACTTTCCTGAATTTTGGTAGGTTGGATATTTTGAAATGCTTTTCCCCCCTATTTTATTGAAAGACTTCCAGTATTTTCTCTGGGTTGAAGGGCACTGGAGTTTTTTTATTTTTTATGTTTCCTGTTCTCTTCCCTACTTCCAGAAGCATAGATTTGTTTAATTTTAAATAGCCATTGAAAGAAAGTGAAGCAGTTTAGTAAGCCTGGTTTGAAATCACAGATCACCTTCCTCAGAGCACAGAGCTCTGACCATTAGGCTGAAACCAGGCTCCTTCTCACTTGTTTTACCTGCCAGTGGCTTTCAGTAGAGTCCACTACCAGCAAGAAAGACAAGGAGATTATCTACATGCCCAATACCCAGCAGCTTTATGCTTAGGATGACTTCGGATGCAGAAACTAGAGATTTATCCCTCTCCTACCCTCTCCTACCTTTACCCCTGGCCTTTACCACAAAATGTGGAATTTGGTCCTTACGCCTCTCTTCAAGAGGCATAATGGACACAAAGGTACTTGCTTTGAGGCCCTGATCTGACTACCTGTGTACACATATTCCCTTGCTGATCAGCTCTAGGTCTCTCTTTACTGTATGTTTGATTGTGTACAGATATGTATATTCACTTTTCATAATGAGTGTTCTTTAGGCTTTTTGAATTACCCTCTGGAGGACATGGGTGCTGTCCATCTTTCCTAACCCCCCCCCGGGACCTATCTGTCACATTACTGGACCTCCTAAGGAGCACAATCTTTTTTAATCAGAAATGTTGCCATGCAGAATTTGAGAAAACTGTGTTTGTTAAGAAGGTTTGGTGACTTGGTGGGATGTGCTCGGGAACAACATCCCATAGCTGCTGGGTTCTGTGCAGCAGTGGAGAGAGTGCAGAGAGGAATCGTGACCCCTGGAAATGCTGCGTTTTGTCTGTGCTTTGCTGTACATCTGGTGATAGCAGGAAGTCTGACAGACTCACTGAGAATGCACTTTACACTAGTTTTGTGTTTATACAGTGAAGATGTGTCCTAGAAGCATTGAGGTTATCCTGTCCCTGTTATTGAGCACACAAACACCTATTTTTCTAGTGGAAATGCTAGACAAATATGTGGTGGCCTTGAGATAAGAGATGCAGCTGTGTTTCTCAGGCAATTTTTGCCCTGATCTCCACCCCCCTGCCCTGTCCTCCTCAATTTTTCATATATGTATTTCTTATGTAAGGAATCTTCCTGGCCATCTCTGATACACATACGCACATCTGTGAGGTACTTGGTACAGTGTTAATGGAATAGCATTAGACTTCATAAAACCACTGTTCAGAATTGCTCCTCTTCACTTTGGGTAAGAGTAACGGCAAAAATTCTGAACTGCTTCCACAGTTAGTTTCACCCTGCTTTCTTTTTTCAATTATGGATAACACATACAACCCATGGGTTACCGTCTTCAACAATTTTAATATTCAAAGAGCTCTATAAGTCCTCATAACTGGTATTGTAAAGCTGCAACCACTTTGAAGATTGCTTAGAGTTAAAATTAGTGGTGATATTGTAGTAGGGTCTGTGCCATATCCCAGGAATGAATGCCTGCTCTAACAACATGCAGTGTTGAGTTAGGTACGGTTTCTGGCCCAAAGAAATTGCAGGTCAAGTATACCAAGCAAGGGCACAGTAGCAATATTTAAGCAGTGTTCACAAATGCTATGATGCCTTAAAGTGTGTTTACTTCTTAATTGTTTGGGAGGGATTTAAACAGCCAGGAATTAGTCAACCTGAAATGTAGAAGTGACAAAAGGGTGGGGAAGGAAAGGCTCAAGTTAGCAGAGAAGAAACTGGAGGAAATAGACTGTGAGAAGATGGAGGGGTTGAGTCTCTAGAAAACATACAAAAGGGGAAGGTGGAGTAGAGTCCTCGTAGACCAGCAAAATAGTGGAAAATAGCAAAATAGTCCAGAGATGTCATTAGCCTGGAATTGGGCTGCTGAATCAGTTCTGCCGGCATCCGTGGGTCCTAGGAGCCTGTTGGACTGGAAATCCAGACTAGCCAGCTGCTTTGAGGTGAGAGAGCTCCCCCCAAACCTGAACAGGTTCAAGATCCTCCACAGAAGCAAACAGTTCACTCCTACACAGCTGCAGATCTCGGAACTCACCATCCTTATTTCTTTCTCCCAACCCGGTGTTCTGTAGAAACCTGGGTATCTATGACATAAGGAAATACATCCAATATATTTCAAAGTAGCTTGCTCTCTAGTACATGTTATGCTGGAAGAGATACATGCTCAGTGATTTTAGAAAATTAAATATTTGTTCATTCTTTCTGAATAATGGTAACTTATAGCAAGAAAATTCCAGGATTATTAGATAGTTAGTTAAATGTACTTACAGTATTTTATGCTTTGAAAAGTAGAGATAATTTGATTACTGTGTTCACTTGGCAAAGATTTCTGCAATTCAAACAGAGAAACTGACAGGCAGAATTTTTTTAGTTTATTATTCTTTCTCCTCTGACGGTTACCAAACGGTCTTTCCTACGTGCAACTGCTACAGTGGTTTGAGGATTAATTCTAGGACTTTTGAAACTATACCTCTGAAATACGCCATGTTTGAGAGGGAAGCCTAGTGCCAGTTTCTGTCTCAGGATTCTTCTTGTCCTTTGGTTGTGGTAGTCTTTATTAAGGAGGAAGGGTAAGTTCAGACCTCGTTTCTAAATCCCCAAAAAGTTTCACTTCTGAGATTCTGAGAAAGCAGAAGGTAGGGAAGAAAAATGAAAGAGCAAAGTAAATAGCCCAGATGAGCTGGCCACCTTCCACCTTTCTTCTTTTGCAACACAGTACAACCTACAACGTAGTTTGATATCTGTTAGTCAGACTGATGCCTTAAAGAACCTAGAAATAAAAAACACACTTTAAAGTCAATATTAGTATAGGAGGTAATATAAAGGCTGGTCTTTATTGGACGCCTCCAGGGGCAGATGTGGAAAATACCCACCCCCTCATGGGGTGAAAAGAGTTTTATAAGTTTAGCAAATTAACATAACTGACAGAATTTCCCAATTAGAGACGTAAGTGGTGAGGTAGTTCCCCTCCAGTTCAACCCTTTTCTAAATCCTCTCCCCTTAGATAGGAACTAAACTTTTTTTATGAAAATGTGTCTTGAAGAGCTGGTTTCAACCTTGGCTCCCTGGAAGAACCAAGATAGGATAGGGGCCTTGGACCCCCCAGCTTAGAGCCTCTGGAATATGATTTGTCTTTCTGCCTATCAGGGAAGGGAAAAGGTAGGGAAAAGTACTGGGGCTAGCTAGGAACTATATAGCTATACAACAGTAGACCTATGAATATATATGAAGGAAATAGAAAAAAGGCAAAAATCATTTCTGCATCAGAGCAACAATTAACTTCATAAATGTCCACTCCTTTTTCGGGAGCTCAGACAGCATAGAGAAAGGAGAACAAGCTGCCTGCTTAGTCACGAACCTTCCTGGAAAGCAAAGGACTAGAAGTCTCTATGCCCTCTGAGCTTAAGATTCAAGTCTTTTTCTAGTCCTGATACAGTTGGGCAGAGCTCTTAAAAAATGTACTAACTCAGTATGGTTTGGATTTTTTTGCCTTCTCAGTCTCTTCAACCCAATCTGACCATTATGCATGTCCCGCACAGATTTTCCCTGTCCTTGCGTTTATGATTGAAATATATTTACTTTGGCAATAAAAGTCATGAAGCCTTTAGAAAGGAACATTCATATTAAAGGAAGAGATCAGTGTATTGTCAGGTTTCCTAGCTGAACAGTGTTGGTAACATTCGCATTGGGTGTTTGAATATTTGGTAAGCTGAAGAGCATTACAGCTCTGAAAGAATGAGTCCTCCACCCTGAAAAGTCTAGCCTTATGTTTAGAAAGGTATTGGTGTGTGGTCTAAACAGCAGGGGAAAATAAGCATGACCTTGATGGCATCTGGGTTTCTTTGATGCCAGGAACATGTTCCTGTTCTCTTCTTTCACTTTCTGGTGGCTGCCTCGTTTAGCCATGGTGAACTACTGCAGAGATTTGCATAGGTTCATAGACTTTTCATGTATGCCCCTTCTTTCTGCCACTTAAAGTACTATGCCCGTATGTTGTCCCTTCATAATTCCTAGCTTTATCAATCTGTTACATTTCCTCAGTATTATCAGAGTTAACAAGATTGACAATGATTCCATTATTCGAGAGTATCACTGATACATAACAGTCTTTGTAATTTTCTGTTGCTTGCACGATGGCAGAAGTGTTTCCTGCTGTATATAAAATCTAGGGAAAACATTTGCTTTATGATTTCCTTACTTGAGATCCTTAGGACTGGAAATAGTTCATAAATACTTTATTTTCTGATTCATTTTCATGTACATAGCTGGGGAAGAGAAAGAAGAATGCCAGAAATATTGTATGAGCGGTTATTCTTGTCAGATGAGGAGGGAGACTGGATTGAGGAAAACCTCTAAGAGAGAGTCTGGTTTTGATGAAACTTCTTGTTCAGTTAGAAGAGAATAAAACCAGTTCTGACATTCCAGAGATAAGATTTGCCTCATCTTGAATTTCCTTAACACACACCATATATCCCTGTATTACAGATTTTGGTGTTATTTCATCCAAACATGTTCCTTCTTTAAATTTTGACTTACTCTTTTCATGTTTTAACAGTTCTTTCCTCTGTTTTTCACAGACTGTTTTTGAGAGGAACTGTCAATCTGATGACTGTGCTGCTGATTTGAAACTTCAGGGTAAATTATTGCTATCTAGGTGAGTAGATGAACTTTTTTTTTCTTTCTTGCACACTAGTATGCCATTCATTTTGTGTAGCATGACATGGAAAGATCAAAATACAAACACAGGTATTTTAGATCCAGACTAGAAGGATGGTGGCAGTGATGTCACCTTTCGTACAAAAGGTCTTGAGATGTACACAGAATCTGAACTCTTGTGGTGGTGGGCTCTGGTCACATAACCAGAGATGAGGTTAAGGTGCAAGATGATGTGCAAGACATCTTCACCTTAACAGTCACAATGGACAAAAATAAAGAAAGAAATAGAATAGCAGAGAGGGGCAAAGAAAGTAAAGATGCATGCTCAAATAAAGTACCAATGTGGAAAATGTAATTTTTCGAAGAGAATAAAATACTGTTCCTGACATGGTAGGAGTAAAACTGCCTGCAGAAAAGCAGTTTGTTCTGTCACATTTAAGGTTAAAAAAACCCCTCTGAACATGGCAAATTATCTTCAAACTATTGTTTTCTGTTTCTCAACTTGTAGTTTTGCAAACTCTTCTAAATCCTGCTCCTTTCAAATTCTTCTTTTTACAGCTTGGGTATGAGTGTCTGATTTCACTTTGTTCTGGGTTAATAAAACTCATCAAATAGACCAGAGGTGAAGTTTATGTTCTGTCTCTTGTGACTGGTGATCCTAGGAAAATACCTAATGTTTGCCTGGATGTGTACTCAATTTGGGGATAAATCAGGTTACAGGTGAACGTCACATGACTTCTGTTCCCTTTTTTTTTTTTTCAGTATTTTTAGAGATGGAAATACTGATGATAGTTATTTAATTGTGTGCCAGAGATTTTGCTATTTGATGGAGAATCTGTGAAGTGCTTTGCTTTCAGGTCAGGAAAAAGAATGAAAGACAAAAAAGAAACAACCAAAAAACCCCAAACAAAACAACAAAAATAGAAGAACTAATAGTCACAGATATGTTTTATATAAATCTACAGCATTCTGTAACAGTACTTGGAGACAAAACTGAACTACAGTCAAGTTTGAGAAGTTACGGACTTCTCCAGACACAACTGAAATCTATATGAACGTTTTGGGAGATTGGCTGGGAGCAGGGTTAGGTCTCAGGCTACAGAGTCCAAGCTTTGACTGAAGTTAGTCTGGATATTTGACTCAAATCTTTGTGGTGAGCAAAATCTGTTAAGAGCTAGATGCGTGTCTGTGTGGCTTAGAGAAGCTAGTGAAGGATTTTGTCCCATAGTTGAGCAATAAATAGCAAGGGATAGATCCTAAAACTTGTCAGTCAGTGTATAGTAATCGTCGCAGTAAGAGCTGCAGTTGGGATTGGACCATTAGGCTGTTTATTTTTACGGCTGTTATTTATGTTATCTTGGCAATTTAAAAGTCACACCTGTCATAAGAGCTTAGGATATTCAAATACAGTTTCTACATTTGTATAGCAAAATGTTCAACAAATGCTCTCCAATTTTCTTTACCCAGTGACAACCTGAAGTCCTTTTTGAAGTAAACAGGATGTTGTCAAATCTCTCTGCACAATATGGGCTTTCTTTAGCTAAAGGGCTCTGTAAGCTTCAGTTATTAAGAAATATAGCACGATGGATATCTCTTACAAAAACAGATTCTTGTTATTATTACATGTAAAATTACCAAGAAACATGCTATGGATTCTGATTTTAAACAAGTGCTGTCTTGAATATTTTCAGCCCCATGTGTTTCATGCAAAATAATCCCATTTATCACAATTTTTCTACATTATTCTTGATTACGGTAAGTCTGTGTACAAAGCAAATTTTTCTATTGAAAGAGGAAAAAATGTGGCTCATTTATTACTAACTGCATGAAACATTTGACCTTACTGTTAGCAATGTTATGTCAATACCTTTGTCTAAATAATCACCTCTGACTAAATTTGGTGAACTTACTCTCAGAAAGAATGCAATAAATGCTGCACAGATACACTGAACTGAAATAAACAGGATGTTTATGGGAAGGCAGTGGTAAGTGCTGTCTCTCAGGTCTGCTGCAGCTCTTTGAAAATGTTGCTGGACCTGTGGATAGGGTGGTTTGATTAAGATTGTCTATCTTGGCTTGCAAAAGAGTTTCTCACCAAGAAAGCAAGTTGCCCAGATCTGAGAGGAATGGTGCCCTGAGTATTACTACCTAATTAGGAGATAATCAACAGAGAAAAGGTGTAAAGAGTTGGTTTTGGTGGTGGAGAAAGCTGTGCAAGTGCTAGTGGTATTCAGCACATTCATGAATGATACGGGAAATAATCTGCTAGAATTGAATAGCAAGATGATAAAGTTTGCTAATCCTACTAAACTATTCAGAGCAATGAAAAAACCAAGCAAGGAGGTATGCTTTGATGAAGTGTGTGGTTAATCTGTGGATTTTACTGTTTGGGATACTGTAAGTGCTGAGACTGTGTATAGTAGTGAAATGGCAAGTATGAATTCTGGAAGCTGCAGAAATGTATCAGCAAAATGCCACTCTGTATTTGCCTTGTTCTTCCACAGTCCTCTTGCTTTTAGACATAGTTGGACACAGGGCTCTCTGCTACGTGAGCTGGCTGTCCTTACACACTTTTCTTAAATTTGTAGCATGTTAGAGCCAAAAGCTGTTCAGAGTTCAAACTATACCTTGCTATATATGGCAAGGTATAGTTTTGTTCATCACTGTATATGCTTTCAAATGTGTGCTGGTTAGAGTATAAATGTGCATAGGAAGTTAGCTCAGATTACGTTATCATCACGAGAATTGTTCGCATTCTTATGAGCTTGGGAACTGCACAAGATACTGTGATACAGAGTTCACCCATGATGCATTTGAATCATTAGAATTACCCAGCGAAAAGATGGCATCCAGCTTTGAAGATGTGAAACCCCAGCCAGTAAACAAGTTCTAAGCAACCTATCGCTCACTCCCCCACCAAGAGGGATTGGGGAAGAAAATTGGAATGGTAAAAGCTAGAAAACTTGTGGGTTGAGATAAAGACAGTTTCTTATGGGAAGCAAAAGCTCTGCACACAAAGAAAACTAAGGAATTAATTAAGTCACCTCTTCCCATGGGCAGGAAGGTGTTCAGCCATCTCCAGTGGAGCAGGGACCCATCACACATAACGCTGACTTGGGAAGACAAATGCTATCAATTCAAATGTCTCCCCTTCTTCCTTCTTCCCCCTTTATATACTGAGCATAATGTTATATGGCATCATCAGTTGGGGTCACCTTATCCTGCCTGTGTCTCCTCCCAACCTCCCATGCACCTGCAGCTTCCTTGCCAGGAAGGCAGTATGAAAAGCAGAAAAGGTCTTGGCTCTGTGTAAGTCCCACTCAGCAATAATGAAAACATCTCTATCTGAAACCCTGTGTTCAGCACAAATACAAAACACAGCCACATACCAGCCACTGTAAAGAAAATAAACTCTATGCCAGCTGAAACCAGCACACCTGCATACCAAATGAATAATAGGAAAACCAGCCTCTGCTGGCAAGAGCTAACCAAGCCTGCTCTGATTTTAATTTTCTTGAGATATTCTTTCTCTTTTGAAAACTTATTCATGTGCCCTTAAAATGGGAGCACTTCATTTTGATAAATAACAACTAAACAGCCCAGGATGTTAGCACTCAATCTAAGTGACAACATAATAGATGGCTATTTATGCAAAGTGCTAAAATCAAGCAAAGCTGCATGTGTTAGTGTAGCAGGTTCAGTTTGCATAACCGGGTGGAAACACCAATTTCATGTAGTGGGTTTGTTTGTATCTTTTACCTTCTGTGAGATGAGAATTAGGAGGAATGCAAAGCAGGCTCCAAACTTAAAGAATATAAAGAAGTTTATTAACAGAACTAAAAGAAAAAAGATTAATAATGGCCAAAACAAACCTTCAGAACACTTCTCTTCCCCCCGTCCTCCTCCCTCCTCCCAGTTACAACATAAAGGCACAAACTTGGCGTTATTTCAGTCAGTTTACCACCTCCATAACAGTCTTTCATCACTTCACTTAGGGAGAGGAGTCTCTTTTGCCCATGCTATGGGGCTTCTCCACAAGAAGGAGTTTCCTTGTGGCTTCCATGTCACAGCACAACAGCTGCCCGGGGGGGGTGGGGGAGGGGAGGGGTTCTGCTGGCATGTTAAAAGTCCCTTCCCTCTACTTACAGCTTTCCCCACAGCTGTTTTCGAGGGTTCCATCTTAGCTAATGGGGTACTGTTTTAAGGATGAGCAGTTCAAGAGCAAAGGTTCTCGTCATCTACCTCTGGAATCATCTTCGTCTCAGGAACAGAGGTCTTCTTTTTCCCTGGGAGCAAGGGTTTTCACTTCATCACTATCTCTCTGTTCAGGCTTCTCAGGTGAATCACAGCTACTTCACTTCACCACTATTTCTCCCTCTTCAGGCTTCTCATTGGATCACAGCTACTTCAACCTGCACTGATTTCAGCACAGGCATCTTTGCTCATGGCTACAGTTTGAATGCTCTACCCCCCATGCTTATCATGAAATTACAAGGGGTTCTCCAGCGTAACATAGTCCATCACCATAGCGCTACAAAAGAATTTCAGCTTTTAGGTTTAAAGCATCTCCTCTATCTCCTCTCTCTGGGCTTCAGCTCTTTCTTCTTCACTGACTTTGGTGTCACTATCATGGTATCTATCCACGTGCCTTTGCCGTTCTCTTTCCTCTAACCTGGGAGAGGATTGATGTTCGCAGGTCTCATCTCTTCTGGGGAACTTACAGTTCAGAAGGGGTTAATCTTACCCAGAGTTTGCAGCTGGAGCTTATCTGTCTCTGGTGGTCACATGATCTCTGCCGGGTAGTGGCCAGAGCTGGTCTTCAGCCCGAGCTGTAAAGTTCATTTTGGCCGCACCGGAGAAGGGAGGCCATCCCAGCCCGCAGGGAGCCGCTGGTTGTGGCTCGGCTCCCCCTGCCGGGGCCAAACGGTCAGACCCAGCCAGGCCTTGCCAGGCGCAGCCCGGCCTGCCGGGCCAAGTGAGCAGGCCAGTTACCAGTCCAAGGGCCGGAAGCAAGAGAGAGTTTCCTGGGCTTCCACACGGTTTAAATATGTAGATTTCGAGAAGCGTTATTGGTCTAAACAACTGTCCATCAACTCGGATTCAAACCATCACAATTAGTTAGAAACTTCACTGCTGTTCTGACCAGATACGATTGGGTTTGCCTTGTTATTTAATGTTGTTGAGGTGCTGCTGCATGTGGAAATAGTGCTGCTGGGCAAGCTGAAACCCATTGCTGTGAATTCATAGAAGAGGACAGGGTAAGATTGTTTGGAAGGTGACGACAAAAATAATGTTAGAGCCTTCTAACTTTATCTGGAAGCTTTTACAAAGATACAGGAAGCTAGAGATGGGATGTGTTCTTCTTTTGAATGTTTCTGTTACAGTGAAAGGAGTCCTTGGTGACTTGGGTTGAAGACCAGGGTTACATGCTATATTGGATTGAAAAAGACTTATGATGTATTTATTCTGGAAAGAAAAAAGGTTTGTTTTCAGTTAATAGATGAATCTTTTTAAGGCTTGTGCACCTTCGTTAACATCAGTTTGCATGCAAACCCGTCCCTGCTTCCTGAAAGGATTGTTGGACAAAGGAGCCAAACTCTTGTTGCTTGTGGCAGATGGTAAGGGTAAGGGTCATGAACTTGGCAGGTTCAGACCAGAGATTTGGAAAAACCTGCTTGCGTAGGTGTCGGTGATTGAAACTCGGACTTCGTTGAGTGGGAATCTGAATCTGGTACCTGGATCTGAATCGTTTATTGAAAGGAACAAGCTGGTTTTATACACTTCTTTAAGGCACAGTATTTCCTTACATGGTAATTCTCAAGCGACCTATCACACATTGCCATGTCAGCAAAGCACCTTCTAAATGTCCGTCTAGGGGTGACCATGCACTGTTCACCCATCTGTCAGCTTCCGGCAGGCTGCTCTCTGTAGGGGTCTGCTGCCTGACACCTCCTCCCCCCAGGCTCTGTGCTGCCATGTGCTTCTTATCTTTCCCCATATGTAGGCAGTTCATGCAGCTCAGGAATGAGATGTGCTGAGATGGTGTGCTCTGCCATCCTAGGTTTTAGGACTAGTTTGGATAAGGTCCCTGCTGACCTCATCTCTTGCTGGCAATAGTCCTGTGTTGAGGAGGATCAGAATGGTTTTCTGACCTTTTCTTTAGTGTTCTGAATTGTCTTGAGGTAAATCCTCTCTGTAACCTAAGCAAAATTGCTTCAACAAAACCAGCTTTTCCTCAACTTGGAAACATCTGTGTGGGGATGGTTATGGGCATGCTCTAGCACTGTGGCTGGAAACTTGCCGGTGGGACTCCATGCCTCTCACTGATGCCACCTCTGCCAGCAAGAACATTCAGCTTCACAAGAGGGGAAGACTGGACCTGGCAAAGCAAACTGTGAGGACTGAACTCTCTATGGCAGACATGAGCTAGCATGTAGAAACAGCTACAGTGGTGTGTGCTAGTATTGCTTCAAATGGTCTTTCTAGTGGTTGGCCCGGACTTTCTAACAGGAGTAAGAGTGTTACTAGCCTAAAACTCCAGATGGCAATTAAGAGGATGGAAAAAATAGCTGTGGAGTGTGCTGGGGACTTGATGAAGGCAGTGTTAGGAAAAACTAAAGGAGCAGAAGAGAGACATTTAATCTTCCCAGTCACGACTGCTCTCAAATCCATTTCTCCTAAAGAATAAATATATGAAGTTTTGAAGTTTTGTTGAGTCTTGCAGCTGTCATAGAAGGTGGCAAAATCTAGCCTTATCCATGCTGTTATACCCTGTGGATTGTGGTGTTGGTGATTTCTAAAGAAAGAGACTTAAAAGTGTAAAGAATATATGATGTATTCCATATGGGTACCTTTAATGACACAACCTGAAACTGTAAGAGAAATAGGAATAGAATATTGTGCAGTAAACTTTATTATTTTGTCCATAACTTGGTCCAGGTTTCCTTTCCAGCAATTCACTACTGAAAACCAAAAAGTTATGTTAATTATTAATGTCAAATATTTTTTAGTGTTAAAATATATTTATTACCTATCATTTGACTTTAATGCCTCACTCTGTTCTCTCAGCACAGTAAATGTCTTTCTGTCAGGTTTCTGCAGCAACTAGCACATTTTTATTGAGCCTCTCATAGATACTTATGTAGAAGCTGACCTGCATCTGTTTCCTCAAGGTGTGCTGAGGTAAACTCTGAAGTAGGTGTTTTGCAAAAGTTTGTATCTCTGTAGCCTTTAAAATCTTGTATCCATTCATTTGGTACTTTATGTGGGAGAAAAGCTCTCTGGTCTTTTAAGAAGAATCTGAAATTGCTGAGGGAGGTCTTGTCTGACATACCAGTGCAGTTTCAGCTCCTGACCTGATGCATTTCCATCTGACTGGCTCTCTGCAAAGGCAGTGGTAGTTACCAAGCCTTTTTAGGTTGTAACAGGAATCAGGTGAAAGTGTGAAGACATTTGAGGAACAGTGAGGGTGTTTGAAAAAACGCAACTTTCTTCCAGCCATAATAAACAAGCTAGCTAAAAAAAACAGAGCAGAATGGGTGGTTGCTTCCATGTGAGATACAGCTAGGAAGGAAATCCTGTATGGCTGTGTAAATAGGCTGACAGCCCGTGTGTTGCAATGAACAGAGCCGCTTTACCGAAAACAAACAGTACAAGAGGAAAGGAAGATGATGTGAATGTCATGTAGCCACTGTGTTCCAGCACAACCTGTGTGCATGGTATGTAAATCAGGTTGTAAGCATAGGACTGTGAGCCTCCTTGGATAGAGAATGCTGTAATAAATATTGCTATTCTTAAGAAGGTTCCAAGAGGATGTCTGTCTTTCATATATTTATTTGGCATGAGGTTACCTTTTATCCATCATTAGAACAGAACTGCTTATCTGTCTGAGTGCTTCTGACTGATGTTTGGCTATTAGGAAGAAGCAGCTTGCTTTTATGTGTTGGTTTAGAGCATCTTCAGAGGTCACCATTCATTAGGCTTAAATTTATGTTCTCCTACAGACTAGCTGGGGTGGGTTCTTGTATATACTGCTTAAAATTGGTGTTTTTTTGGAAATGTTAAATTGGAAGCAAAAGTCATAGGAAGCCAAAGGAGTGACAGATGCATTTTGCAGAAATTTTCAAGTTTCTCCAAATTATGGGTTTAATTGAGTTGAAGGGAACACTTTCAAAAATTCTCTTATGAAATGGGATTTTTTAGAAATGTCCTTTTCCAGCTGAAAGGTCAAGTTTGTGGTTTGGGCTGTTTCTCCTTCCGTTAGTTCCTCTGGAATTAACCAGAGAAGGGACAAAATTCCAGTCTGTCAAAAATTTCATCGAGTTTCAAATGTTTCCATTTTAATGAAATAGTAATTTATGAAGAAAAAGTATTTTCCAGTATCATCTGGTCAGTTCCTCAGAAGATTGTTTTTGCCTTTTTTCCATATAAATTCCTTCTCTGACTTACTAAAGGACTAGTATTTTTTATGCCAACACTTATTTTTGTGACCTCTTGTCTTATGCGTGGCTCTGTATATGATAAGCAGGTAAATGATTTGATGTGATGTTTTAGAATGTAATATTGAAGTACTTAACCCAACCTCTCTGAAAAGACAAAGGAAAGTGTGCATCACTTCCAGACTTTGAGCTTACAACTCTGAAGTTTATAAGCATGTTATTTTTATTATTGAAGAGCAAATAATTTTACATAGGAACTATCTACACAACTGCAAAACTGACTATTTGCAAGTGCTATGTATAGATACAAGGATGAATATGCGCGTGGACCTATTAAAATAAGTGGAAGGACTCCCTCTGGTTCAGTAGGCACATTATCAGATATTAGGTACCTGATTTGAAAAATGAACCTCAGAAGTTTCATATTGACTTGTCAAATTATTACAGAACCTAATCTGAAAGAATCCAGAAGTAATAGGTATGTGTTATTATTGTATATTATGTTAATAGGTATGCATAACATGTGTTATGACAGCTTCGTCCAATTTGCTTTTCACCAGCACAAGATGTAATGGCATAGAAGATGAGTTTTAGTGTTGTAACAGTGCAGAAAAATCAGTGTGTTCTGAAGGAAGGAGCAATAACAAAATTTTGATCAGAAAGTTCAAAGCTTTTTGAGTGCATCTCATTAATATAGTAATGTTTATTAAAAAAAAAAGTTAGTAAACGTTTTCACTGATCATATTTCAAAGATAGAAGAAAAGCTGCAAGCCTGTGGTTTAATGTGGGAAGCAAAGCTCTTTGATAAATTTGACCAGGCTCACACCTCAGCACTTACCCTCATTTGATCATACAATGGAGATTTGTTTACAGAGAAACATCATGTTTCATAGTATGCCCATTGACGTTTTATGTCCCTGAAGTGCATCTTAACAAAACAATCATGATGAGGAAACATAATATCCTCTTATGTGCAGCTTAATTATTTGCTCTGGTAATATCTGTTTTTCCCTTCCTCTTCAGTCATAACAGATGAATTTGTTTTCACTTATTTTATTTTTCACTGAATAAACACTTCTTTCAATAATATTTCTGACGTTCTGTTTACCCTAGACAGTCTACCCTAAGTAGCAGAGCTGCTCAGATGAAACTCATATCTGCTTTACAAAAAACAACCAAATTGAAATTAGCAAATGCTGTGGTTTAGCATTTCTAGTGCCAGAGAAGTGGTCTTGACGGTCAAGGCCCTATGTGTATAAAGCTGTGTGTGGCCAATATGGATATTCCCAACTCTCAGGGCATAAATACAGAGCCATGACTGCAGTCATGGGCTGCCCGCTGGTTATTTGGTCATACTCAGTGCTGTCCTAGCTGATGAACTTTTAAACTACCAAAATGTTCTAAGGAGAAAAGAATGATGAAACATTGTTAAAATGGATATGAGTAGATTGCTTTCTTTTTTCTCAAAAAGTCATACCAAGTTTCATGCTGTAATTTAGCTGCTTTCATAAACTACAGCATTGTTTAATGTTATTTAAAAGTGATTTGCTGCACTGCAAAGGGTGCAATGAAAAACTGCTTACTACCATTTCATGTATATTAGTATATTTGTAATTGTTGGGAATTTACCTTTTTTTGGTGAAGCTATGAAGCAGAATTTTGATTTCTAATTTATTTATCTTTTATTTATCTTTTACCTACAGACAGTTGTTAGTGTACTGAATGCTGAGTTCGTGAGGCACATGGAAAACTCTGTTGTAACTCACCTGGGGTTAGATTTGCAGTTTCCTGAAATGGCAGAGCCCATAATTAATCAGGATGTAGTACAAATTGCAGTGGGAGCATCATCTCAAAGCATAAGTGAATGTTTTCTGGTTTTGAGGATAAATGGGGATGAAGAAATGTTTTCTCAGTTCCCATCTGGTTTGTTGTGCTCAGAGCTTCATAAATCTCTCCCAAAATAAATAAGCCCAACTTGATAACAGTGGACAGTCCTCTTCCTTTTGAAAATAGAGTGATGGAACCCATATGGATGGTAATAAAACTATCAAGTGATGGGTGCTAACAAACCAGAGTAGTCCATATATCTTGTACAAGAATACTCCCAGCCTCTACTTTCTAGTAACAGGTCACTGATGATCAGTCAAGAATATTGTACAAGCCAGTCTTATCCCTTCTTAAACACTGGTTTTGTTTTGTAAGAATCATTTAACTGTATGTACTGGAGTAGGATTTTGTTGTTTGTTTAGTTTAAACCAGACCCTGAAGAGATGTTTTTTCATGTAATTTGAATTCATTGCTGGGCTACTGTGTAACCTGGCCCTCCTTGTGAACGTCTCAACATCGCTGAGTGTCTTATGGGCCTAAGATTGTTAAAGTCACTGTTGCTCTAGCAATCAAAGCATTAAGCTAACAAAACAAAAGCTTAACCTCAGGAAGCACTATCATACACCAGCTGCCTCAAGAGGTGGAAATTCTTGATAATGTACAGACCACAATAAGAAGCAGATGCACTTCTGTTTTGCACTTGTAGTGTACATCTTGGCTGGTACAGATGTGTACGTATATGTATATATGGATGCATATATACATTGTCTTTTGTGATGCAGCTACTTGAACTTTTTCTGTATTACGTCTTGAACTTGCAAAATCTGGTAAGCCTGAGGTTTGTCATAGGTCACCGGCTAAATCCTCCTGCTGGTTTTGCGTGAGCTGCAGAAGAAATGTGCTGATATGGGGATATGTCGCTTATCATGTTTGACATTTAGACATAGCTTAATCTTGGAGTGTAACACCCGCTACTGCAAAATGAATTGCTTTAAGTAACAAAGCTGTACTGTTTCTGGTGTTTTCTCTCTGTTTAACTGCCTTTTATTAACCTCTGAAAGTGATTGCTAGATAGGGTACTGTTCTTCTCTCATCAGTGCTTAGCTGAGTATGGTTTTTAAATTGCATATTGCACCCCAGCATTCCCGGAATAGGACAAACAATTGAACCTATCTAATAGCAGAAAATCTATTTCGAAAGGCATAATTTTTATGGTAAACACATAGATTTGCATGCTGACTTCATTAATTATCTAATTTCTAGAAACAGTGTGGTTAAAAAATAAAAAATAAATAAATAAAAATAAAGTGCTATTGATTCAGCTTCAAATGTCAGATCTATGGTCAACAATCATGTACTTTAACAGAGCTCTTCAAATATTTTAACAAATAGGGAAAATATTGATGTGGGTATTTTTCATGTCAGGCTGGTGCATGCAGCTTCACCTATGTGCCTGATACCATTTATCTTTTGCATTTTTTTCTGCTACTAGTAACTAGTTTTTGTCTGCATTGCAACCGTAGGATGCTGTCTTTGACACACGTGAAGGGATAAGTTTGACCCAGAAACACAGTAACATTGATTTCAAGGATAGCTTGTAAAGATGTTAGTTTATATATGTGACTGCAAGGGTGAAAGATTAGATTAGAGCTTCTGTAGGTGTTGTACCTCATCTTGCTTTCCTGTCACAGTTTCATAAACCAGAGCAACTTGATTCAAGCCAAAAGCTGCTCCCTGGAATAAACGTTGTGTGAAAACAGAGGCAGCTCGTTCCCCATTGATTCTTCAGCTCTGTTTATAAATGTGAACATCTGGGTGTAGTTGAAATTACTGATAATAAAAAAAGGGCAGCAGATTTCTGTAGGGTGATAAGGGGTATTTTTGTGGATGTTACGCCCTGTTCTGTCTATTTTATTTAAAAGTTCAAAGGCATACATGGCTGAGATTTATATCTGTTTTGTACTTAAGGGGAAGAAACTACAGTTGGGGAAAAGAGGACAATTTCCAGAGAAGCTGTGAATATATGGTAATTAGCCGTAATTAGTAATTGCTGTTGTTTCTATACCATAATAAAGAGTGGTGTGTGATGTGTGTCTTCCCCCACCTCCAATTTCCCTGACTTCTCTACCTCTTGCTTACTACTCAAATGCATTCATTTCTAACATTAAAGTGTGGGAAAGATGGAAAAGGTAAGGTCTGTGCCATATTCCTGAATTGTAATATATATGGGAACTGAAGCACTAGAGACAGCAGCCCTGTGCCAAAAAGGTGCTGGCACAAGCAGTTCCATGGCTGTGGCCCTGGGCTTACCACCGTAAGCACTTTTTAAAATATCGGACATTTAGGTTCTTCCAAAGGGGAAACACTGGAACATTGTTATTCAGTCTCCATGAAGAGCAATATTGTCATGGTACTGCTCTTAAACTGTGCTCTTCTGACACAGAACCTTGGCTGACCACTCATTGAATTCTCAGTTATGTTTTTCCTATCATCTCATGTTATGTGCTACTCAGGGCACTCTGCAAAGTCTCTGCTTGAGAACTAGACTGAGAAATACAGAAAAAGATCATGAATGAAATGATCTGATGGCCTCAGTGCTAGTTTGCCATAGCTGGTTTAATGTACCTCAGATAGGCTCTGGTCATCAGCTGTGTAAGGTCTCTTTGTGCCTCTGCTACCACAGACTTCAGCATGAGAAGGCGAAGCCAGAAGTTCAGTTAATGCAGAATAAGCCATGGTATCTTGAACATTTGGCCCGGTCCTTAGCCTAAACTGGCTGTGAACTTTCCAGAGAGAATTTCAATGCAATCCTTTGGAATGCACATGCAATTAGAAGACAATCTAACCAAGCAGTGTAAAATCCAATGGCCTTGCTCCCTGTGCAGTTGTTTAAAATTTTTATTTGGTTTATATTTGTTTATGGGGCTGCTACCTCTCAGTGTTGCACTGAGATGTCAAATGAATCCCCAGGTCAACTGAGGGTTTCAGCTTTTCAATGGCCCTTGAGGTTTAAGTAGTTGCAAAAACTCCTCCCGAAGTTCAACAAACCCTGAAGCCCGCAATAAAAAAACCCAACAGAAGGAAGGTATTCAGAGTTGAGATGTAAAGAGTCTGTGGAGACAAAATTAATATTTAAGTGTCCTTGTAACTACAAAGACCAACTGCAATGCTGATTGGTGAAGGTAGAAATCTGTTTGGATCTGTCACAGCACCAGTGTTTGTTGGTTTACACCTTTTATTGATTTGAAAGCAAAAGGTGGAGTTCTTTAATTTTGTCTGGTGGAGCTGGAGGACAGATTGGACTTTAGTTGTTTGAAACATTTTTACCCATTTGCAGTATAACTGACTACAGTTGTAACTTCCACTGTCTATTGAGCAGTAGTGGCAATTTATCCATGTAGTTGCTAATTTGCTCTAAGGAAAGAAAGGTTCTGAATACAAAAGGGAAAGCCAATGACCCAGATAATAGAGTAAGTGTGGCCCTGCCACATTCCTTGCCCTATGTATGATATGCACAGGCTGAGAGGAAGTGCTGAATGCCTTCTTACTTTTTAAAAAATTCACCCTGATGAAGCAGAGGAATGAAATATGAAATATAGAAAATGTCCCTGCTCACCATTTGGAATGCAGATTATGACCCACTGACCCATGTTAATAAAAAGCAGCATCTTGAGGGGTGGAGAAATGAAGACTGCAGATCTTGTCTTCCTCAGGTGGTGACTGTAATGCAATGATGTGATGTGGACATTAACAACTAGAGCATTAAAGCATACAAAAAAGATATTTGTCTTATCCTGGAATTTGCTTTCCTTTTCTTAATGACTTGAGAAGTAAACATTAAATATTTCTGTCGGTGATTGAAATTCAGACTTAATCTGAGTCTGGATCTGGTTCCTGGATCTCCGATCTGGAGAGTTTATTCAAAGGAAATGAGCTGCTTTTATACACTTCTCCAAGACACAGCATTTCCTTACATGGCAGTTCTCACGACACAACCAATCCCATGTTGCCACATCAGCAATGCATCTTTTTAATGTCCTTCTATGGGGTGATCATGCACTGTTCACTCATCTGTCAGCTTCCGGCAGGCTGCTGTCTGTAGGGGTCTGCTGCGTGACACCTCGTCCCCCCAGGGCCTGTGCTGCCATGTGCTCCTTTGTGCTGCCATGTGCTTATCTTTCCCGATATATTTCTATTTGCATTCAATGTGTACTACCATTGTCAGTGAATTCAAAACTGTGGCAGAAATTTGGAGCCTGATTTTTAGAATTGCTTGTTACTTGCAAGTTTAGGTCATGTGAATGAAAGCTGGAAGTACTTATTACTTCCGAATTTAAAACTTTTTATTTCTTTCCATGCAAACATTGATAACTTGACATCCTTTGGGTATATGCATGTGTGTATGAATGTGTTTGCCTGTATATAATGTATACATATATCTACAGTCTACTCAGAACTTCTACTCCGTCCATTTTTTGGGTGTAGTACCTAATGCAACAAGATGGTAGTATTCTGTCCAATTCACTGATTATTTCTTGATATTTTCCCACTTATTTCCTTTCTTTACTTTTCTTTTTCCTTACTGAGCTTTTTGCTGTTGTTTTAGCCATTTTTGCTTTATGTGACCAAGGTTACAAGGGTCATGTTGAGAATGTTGGCAGCTTTGTAGTTCTCATACTTGAAAATATAAACAAAAAGTCATTGCTTGATTACGTTTCTTAAATTGTTTGACAAACTTCGTTGAGATGAAGGAGTTCAGTGACTTTAGTTTGTTTTCTTGTTTCTGAAGGGTGACAACAATTCTTTAGTTGACATATTTTAATTTGGCAGCTAGGGTGCTTAAAGTGTGGCAGGTCCTGGAGGAGGATGGTCCCAGGTTGGCAACAGAGCTGTTCCAGCACCACAGCAGGCATCTGCTCTCATGACATTACTCTCTCAAGCAGCAAACAGGGCTTGGCAGCCCCCCTGTAAATGGGGAGATTCCTTATCCTCTTCTCACTGCAAGTGAACCTGATTCATTCCAGATGTACACAGATTCAATGACTCAGAAAGCTGCTCTTTTAAACTGGGACTTACAGCACAGTCTTAAGGGACTTACAGTCTTTCAGAGGGAGAACTGGACTCACCTGCCAGCCTAAAATCAGTGAGATTTTTTGGAGTTTATTAGTGTGTGAATTTTGTATAGGAGCATCTACAATGTGCTTTTAAAAGTGGGTTTTCTTTCTCTGCTGAGAAAAATGTCATTTTGTTATGATACACTTTTAACAACAGAGTGGTAGCTTTAGAAAGGAGTGACACAACACACTGGTGTTAATTTTTACATTATTTATTGTGGGGTCAGTTCTAAGTATGATTTTATTATGAGAATTTTCAGTTATTCATTAGGAAGGAGAGTATTCTCAGTTGTCTTCACTTTATGTTAAATCTCAAAGTTCTGCTACTACCAAAACAGAGAGCAGTCTGTAGCATACATTGCATTTAATATCAGCTCTACATAAGATAAAGAGCTTGTAATGTTCCTTTGCTTACTGGAGTGATACTTCCAGATTCTGCTAATGAGTATAACAGATGCTGATTAAGTTTTGAAGTGTTTGCAAGAAGTGAGATTATAAAGTTAATGAGATATAATTCACAGTATGGAATATTTGTGGATTTTTTATGCTTCCAAGTATGCACTTTTGATTATTAGAAAATCCCAGCAGATTGTTTATCATCTTGATAATTTGTCTGTTTGTCAACAGTAAATATTGAAATTGGTGCCAAAAGGTTAAATGCTTTCAAATATTCTCATGTAAATGAGCCATTAATTTGGTATATAAGGAGCAACAACTCACATTAGTTTTGCAGTCAATCCTGTACTGCATACACTTTTGCAAATCTTTATTTGCACTGATATTAATTATGAGAATAATCTAATATTTTGAAAGCAAAATGTCCATTTATCGATAGGACTGGTCAATGTCTGCAGTTGATTTTAAGTGTGAGAAAGCAGACAAATTTCCTGGATACTTATATCTTCCTCATAATAAGCTCTCATTGAACTGTAAGCCATAACTTTGGGCTTAATAAATGAAGATCATCATAAATGAAGTAAGTACAGGAAACAAATATGCTACAAATATTGTTCACATTACATGGTAAAGTTACACTCACAGTCCACAGCCATCAACTTTAAAGCCTGAGTCTAGACCATCTTCTTCCAAGCTTCTCATTCACTAGAGCCCCTGGCTGATTTGGTTTCATCAGAAACCCACATTTAGAAACTTCTTTTTAAACATGGGCAGATGGAGTCCGGCAAGCTCTACCTTTAGATGTCTGGTACAGCTATGATTGGCAGAAGATGCTGAACAGTTTATAAACACTCAGTTTCCAGAAACTCCACTTCTATGCAAATGCCCTGGCTGCAGTAATATAAGGAAGGCTGTCAGAGCAGGGCTGGTAGCAATGGAGGGTCAGGCTGCCTTTAAACACAGCTCTTGACCTGCACACCAGCCATCTTCAGAGAATTGCTGATAAGCAGAACAGCAGTGTGTGCCAATGTGTATGTCACTGGAACAGCTGTTCCTTTACGGAAATACGGTGAATGAAAAGTGGTTCCTTCTTACTTTTGTGCCGGCTGTACCCTAGAGGAAATAATTGAGAGCATCTCCCTGCTGTGCGGCTGGAGTTCTTTGTCCTTTTCTGAACAGCTACTCAGTGTTTTCTCTGTGGCACTGCCTCTGTTTTTTCAGGATTTATGAATGGTCTTAGAGTCCAGTTATGATAACTACCAAATTTAATATTTGGCTATTTTTGCTAATTTTTAAATTAATACTTGGTATATTTCATATTATCTTTTATTCTTACTTCTAAGACCTGCAGATCTGTGCATTGATACTGTATTTTCTTGTGGTTTATCTTTAGCCTTTATTCCTACTTGTTAGCTCATTTTCTAAACAGCCTAGGAAGATTAAATACCAAATAATAAATGTGTGTGCATGAATATCTATATTTACCTCTATGTGTGCATGTCTGTATTTGTACGTAATCTGTGGTGCCATATTGCAACAATGTGTTGATTCAGGATATATAGCTGTTACCCTTGGTATTCTACCTACAGAAGATGACTCCACCATGTTAGGTGCAGCATAAACATCTAAAGAAAGATTAGTCCCATTCGGTGGTAATTTGTTGCAATTTCCACACATTTTTTTTTCATTTACACCAGTTTCTGGATTATATTTGAGCCTGTTTTAGATTTTTTTCTATCCATAGCATAACTCGTAAGATTTTTCAGAGAGTTGCTAGAATAACTCTGAGTTATTGAGAGACAAACTGAAATAGCTTGTGTATTTGAATGCAGGCATAGTATTTTGCAGTTGTTGCATTTTCCCCATCCAATTACTTTACAGTTTTCAACTAATTCATTATTACAAAAAGTAGGTCTTATGAAATAGTTTCACATGGGGACATGGGGTTTTCTTACAGTACCAAAAGACACTGTCAGAACCCTGAGTCAGGAGCTGTTCATTCCTAGTATGGCCCTCTGCACTATGCAGTACAGCACATTCCTGAACTTCTGACTGCTGAGCTTTTAAACAGTTGAGTTGTGACACTTCTGTAGCAGGAAGAAAGCAGGATCAGAGTGTGAAAGTTGACCATGGTTACCAATATAACTGTTTCTGCCTACAGTGTTGGTGACAGAACCTCCTACCTGGCCCTGGGAGCAGTGAAGAACATCTCACTTAACATTTTCATCTCCAACACTGGTGATGATGCCTACGACACCAATGTTTTCTTCAATTTTTCTGGAGAGCTCTTCTTCATCAAAATGTGGCAAAAGGTAAGAAAGGCTAATCTCACTGCGAGCAAGTCTCTTAACTTTAAGATATTTTAATTACAAGATGCAGGTACAGGGGATGGCCTAGTTCACACTGCTGAGACACTTGGAAGTTGTTTTTGGTTATGCTGGACTTTAATTTCTTTGAGGCTCTTTAATGAGATTTTTTTCCTTTTATGGATTGGGTGTGTATAGATTACACTCTCTGTATTTCTGTAGAAGACACATGCGTGTTATTTGTGGTGCACCAATGAAAAATGAAGACAGTTTTTTTGAAGTATTAATAGGTAGAGGGAGACTGGTTGGAAACTGATAAGGTACCAAATGGCATTGAAATACAAAGTATGCCTCTTGTTTGAGTGGTGCCGCACTGCACTCAGCAGTTCTGGTTATCTCTTGACCTAGGCTTCTAGACGTTCTCCTTGTTGAAACCAAGATACAGGGCTTGTTCTTTGCTCATATCCTGGTGCAGGTTTGGGTGGTGGCCACGGCACATCACCAGATCCAAGAGGTCAAGAGTGCTTTTAATTTCATCCACATGGAGTCAGGTGAATAGTTTTAGTCTCTTCATTTAGATAGAAATACTTGGATGTTTTCATTAGCAGGAGTTCATTTAGTAATAAAGGTGTTGTAATGCAAACACTGAATCAAGCTTTTTGCAAACTGATGGCCGTGAAAGCTTTTTGAGTATGAGTAATGTGAAAATAATTGTGCAAAATGGGAGCTGTATGATTGTGACAACATTCTCTGTTTGTTCCTGCTTTTCACAGTTCTTTGTCTCTCTTCTAGAGCCTTGCTTTGCTTTGCAAGCTGTAAGAGCAATATTAAAAACAGTAATTGCAAAGTTCAGGATTAACTTGGTCCAGTGAACCAATGAAATTTTGCCATTTTTGCAAATATTTGTCATGTTTTATGATAGGTTTAAATTATTATAAACCTCCTAAATTAACTCACTGCATAATAAAAAACCATAATTTCCTATGCATGTGCATTCTCTTAGTGTTCAGTTTTGACTACACAGTTGCAAGCCTCAGTGAATTGTCTTTTTATTATAAGCTTCATTTTCAGTCATTATGTGCTGCAAGTGTGCAATTTATTAGGAGGAAAAAGGCAGGGGATAAAACAGAAATGCCTATGCCAATACACAACTTCTCCATAGTGGAAGTGTTATGGGAAGACTTTCAGTGTCTGGCCCAGTTCTCGTTGAAGTCAGTGGGAGGGTTTCCATTCCTTTCCACTGAAAAAGAAACAAAGCTTGATGCATGTTCTTTGAAAAGATAGTTGTGGTAACTTTTTTTTCTTTTTGTTAACATTTTGAATATTTTACACACACCAATTAACTGGAATGCCAATTGCCTTCATCGTTTTCCTTGGCCAACACCATGAGGAAAGAAGCTGATATGCTGTTTCTCCTAATATTTTACCTTGAGCTTGGGTCTATAGCAGACTTGAAAACATCTCTGCTGAGTGCTGCATAGAAGGACCAGTTTCTGGATGCAGCTGACATTCTAGTATTATCTCACTACTCAGTGTATCTTCTTCTAAGAGAAGCTAGTATTTCTTTTAAAAAAGTACTGCACACACCTTCTTCAGGTCTTGCAAACAGCATTGAAGTATAGTCTGCTATTATCCTGCTGTTCCAATGTTCTTACGATTAATTTCATAGGGTTTGGAGGTTTTTTTCTGATAATTATTTCATTATTTCAGTAACAGTTTTGGAAAACCCAGTTACAGGATTATGTTAGGCTATTTTACTTTCTCTCATTCAGCCTTTGCTTTAGGTCAAACTAATATATCATTGGGCTCATAATTTTTTCAGGTGGGAAACTGGGTAATGACCTCATAGCCTCAATTTCAGTTTATATTTTCCCTAAGCTCTTTGACAATGTGGGAGCTTCTTTTGGTAAAATATCACAGTTTCCATGTGTCATAACCTACTCCCATCCTTTGACATCTGTGCAGATTTTGTTCCTTGTTGAATGTTGTCCAAGCAAAAACCCAGAACATAAAGCCAGAATAAAAAAGACAGCACCTAGAGTTTTTCCTTAGTGGAACAATTTTGGACTCAAAAGAGCTTTGTGTGGTGGAAAGCTTTAAGTATCAACTGCCTTTTAATGAATAGTGCTAAAGTGAAATTGAATGAGATCTTCCATGTGTTTTCTTGATTGTTTCTCTGCATGGTGACTCTGAGAATAATGATCACGTGTTAGGCTTTTTAAACTTGGTCTCTGGAGTCCATTCAAGATGCTCTAAGTCCCCGGTGTGTTTTTCCTCTGACCCCACTGGGGACATTTCTAGTGAATTCAGTGCAGTTTTGTTTCTTTCTGTGGATTACATTGTGATTACAGTGAGACCCAATAGTGCAAAAGTTTAATGCTGCTTTTTTTCAACAGAGTTCCTGAGACAAAGTGCCACATCTTGTGTTTGAAAAGCAATGGGATGGCCTAGTTCAGGCATGATGACAGTACTGTTCCCTAAAGGGTCTGAGTGAAGCTAGCCCCTCTTTCCTTCCTGAAGACAGAGATTTCATGAGACTTTGTAAATAGAGACACCACCTAGAGATCAGTCATCCACTGGAATAATTTCACCAGGGAAGTGGTAGATTCCCCAGTGCTGGACACTTTTAAGATTCAGCTGGACAGGGTGCTGGGCCATCTTGTCTAGACTGTGCTTTCGCCAAGAAAGGTTGGACCAGATGGTCCTTGAGGTCCCTTCCAACCTGATATTCCAGGCTTTGCCACATGTCTAAAAGTTGAAAAAGCATTTGCTTATTGATATTTAGGAGACTCCACCTGTTCCACTGTCTGATTTTCCTATTATGCTGCAGCCAGTCCTCTCCATTTCATGGATGAAGCCCAGCCTTTTCTTTGCATCACTCCTGACAGACAGTTCTTCTCTGAAGAGGCGCAGTATATGGCATGGGCTGACTTCTCGTTCCTCTGTGGTCCTGTGGATACAATTCCTGTGCAACATTTCAAGATCTCACTGTATGAGATAGGGTTGTTTTACAGGTGCATGGAGGGCTACTGCACTGCAGTGAATTTCAAAATGTGTTCACTGAGAAAAGTGATACTTGCGAAATACATGTTCTTTAAAAAAAATAGAGAGAGTGTGCTTAGATTTTTTCTAAGAGTGTGCTTAACCTGTGTGCTTGGATTTTTTCTTTATTGTGTTGGCAAAGAAACCTTGGTCCCGTCTTTTGTGTAGGGTAGGTTTCTAAATATTTTTTTAAATCTGAAAGCTTATTTTTCCTTATTTTAATTCAGCTTTAGGAAAGCATTCTATATCAGAGTCTGAAAAATCCACTTAATGGAGCTGATACCACTTTCCTATCAAAGAATGCAGAGTGTTGCAGTGTCAGCAGTCTGGAAAAAGAATAAAAAGCTACCGCTACTAATTTCTACACCATTTTATTTCTATTGGAATTACCTCCTGGCTTGTGTTGTTTTGCTGAAGATGCACATCAGCAATAGGCACCTCGCTGACCGTTGTTAGCTTCTGCTCAGTGCCGAGGGATATTTTGAGTACAGTTGCAGAAATAGCACTGTAAGCTTGCTGGCAGTGGCAGTAAATGTGGTGTAGGGCAGAGCCATATCTTTATTAAATAAGCTCAGCTATGGCATGAGATTTTATAGCAATAGTATAAACCCAGCATATTTACCATAATAACAGTGAAAGAGTGATAATGTATAGCATTCATCTCTCCCTGTTTTGCAAGGGCTGATAGGAATCTGTCAGCTAACCCAGCACTGGTTTTGGAGAGAGAAGGTCAGGAGATTCCATTTCTGAACATCATTTCCAGCTGTAGATTTTTCCTACATTTCAGACAGGCTTCCAGTATCCAAAGCCAGCTGTGTGTAACATTCCTGCTGCTTCTCGCAACCGCTTTTGCCAAGCAACAGGTTAGTGAAGTTAGCAGGGCCAGGCCAGGGTTAACAGTGAGGTTATGGTTTCTTTGGACGCAGTAGTTGCCCGTGATTCCTTCATGAGCATGTATCTGAAACACTGGTGTGGAGTATGAATATTTCTGATAACCAGAGTCATGCTGCTTATGGGCCCTGGGGTTTTACTTCTGATGAGTAGTGTGATACTCTCTGTGTTGGCAGGGAGGTCATGCAGTTTGGATATGAACTCACTCTTCTTCCTCACTCCCAGAGCTCTTGCTGACATCTCTTGACTAGGATTGTCCAGAAGGGCTGCAGCTACACGCAAGAGTTTAACTTTTTCCAAATTGAAGTTCTCTTGCACCAGATTCCCACACTGATAACACTGTCTCAGAGTCCTAAGTCTGGCGGGGAGAGGATAGGACACAAAAGCCAAAGACACATGCTCCCTTTTGGGCCACTGGAAGAAAACTTAGGTCCTGGGTATTCATTATCTCTCTTTTCCTAGCAGTTGCTGCCCCTTTGGGTTGATGCCTTTTTCTGAGCCCTAAAATCATGGGTAGGTGATAAAATGCAGCTAACTTTATAAAGGGTCCTCTCAGGTGCACAAGATGCCTAAATGCGCTGAAGATGCACATGTGACATAAAGCGAATACAGTTTTATAAGTTTAGCAAATTAGCATAATTGACAAGAATTCCCAGTTAGAGACACAAGTGATGAGGTAATTCCCCCTTTTAGTTCAACCCTCTTTTAAAGTCCCCCTTCCTTGTTTATGGGAAAGTAGCATTTGACCTTGGTTCTCAGAAGAAGCAAGATTAGGACTGGGACCTAGGAATGTGTTTTGTCTTTCTGTCTAACAGGGTAGGTAAAATGCTAGCTCCAAATCTATTTAGTTATACAAAAATAGGCTACAGAGCTGCAAGTATATGTGAATAATATATAAAAGCAAAAATCAGTTTGGCATCAGGGTCCCCTGGCCAACAAGTTTAACATGATCAGTCTCAATTCATATCCAGCTTGTTAGCAGAAATCTTTTAAAGCTTGCTAGCAGAAGTCTTTTAAATTAGTGTTTTGATTTACTCCAGCTGATTTTGCATGTAGTGTATTGGACTAGCTCTTGTAAACCACTCTGACAGAGGGTCAGAGGAGAGTGTTGCCAGCAGTGTGGAGGCTCTGACCCCTTGCACAAGTGCATCTGAAAGATTGCCCAAGCCATGTATCACTTACATGAAGAGATTTGAACCCTTTGCCAGGAAAGCAAAAGCTTTTATTGCCAGGGCTTGGGAGTATTAGTGTGACAGTAGCCATGCCATATGTTGCCTCTCTATTTTTGCAAATCTAATGGTCATCTATGGCTCCAGAGTGCGCCAAAATGTTTTGTATCCCTGGGATAAAATTTTCCACTTATCTTAACTGGGAAGAAAAAAGGTGTGCAGCTCAAGCTATCAGACTTCATTGTTTATTTTAGTTTTCTTTTTCTGCGAATGCTCAATGAAACCCACAACTTTTCTGCTTCCCTAGGAATAAGTAAGGAGCAGTACTTTTTCAGGTCAGGGGCTGTAAAAGTTATGTAATATCCCCCTGCTCACAGCAGGCAGGAATTGAAGGCTAGACTGTTGATCCGAACTTTCCACTTGGGATTCGTGTATCATTCCTATAATCAGGGAATGAGCATTGTAGATTTGGTTTATTTGTGTAGTTAGTAGCCATTTGAGCCTTTTAAATTTTTCTCCTATACTATGATTTATCATGTAGATCTGAGAGATACTGATATTTGGGGCTTATATGGGGGGGTGTATATATATATATATATATATATATAAAAACAAATTAACTG
>VZRQ01007971.1:195638-235651 GCA_013397975.1 Machaerirhynchus nigripectus | reverse complement strand
TGAGGAAGATCCTGAGATGCTTTGTGTGGCTTGGATTATTAAGGGAGGTTTTATGTGACTGCCTGGTTTTCCCCTTCTCACAGGTCTGCCAGGGGAATGATTTTCTAAAGGAAGAACATCTGTGTGGATGAATACAGTCATGTGAGATGTACTTTTTGTAGGGGTTTAGAACACAGTCTGTGCTATAGCAAAAACCATTTACAGTGAATCCTGACCTACCTGCTGGTGTACCACCCAGTGTGGCATTTCTCCATGTCTGGGCATCAGCAGAGGTCCTGGTTTCCATCCAGATGAGGGAGGGAAAAGGAGATCCAAAGCACTTAACTTGTGAGACTTCTTCAAGGAGGTGGAGAAGGGCTCCATGAGCCACAGGCAGTAGCTGTTCACCCTGTTTCAGTGTCTGAGTGGCCCATAGCTCACCAGCCAAGCTGCTTCTCCCTGCACATTTTCAGGAGCTGCACAGAGCTGGGAGCCAGCAGTGCCAAGTCATGGGAGAGGGCTTTGGCAAAGGGAATTAGCTGCCTCTGTTGCTGAGATGCAGCCACCCCAATCTAGACTAATGTATTGATAAACTGCATTACTAGGAGAAAGGTAAAAACCCTTCACAAAGGATAGAGCCTAGTATATTGTGAACTCAATATACTTACCTTGGATATACTTATTTAAAGTTTATGCTGTCCCTATGGATCCCAAAGATCACCAGTGACTTTCCTGTGTCCCAGTGTCTCTCTTCATTATCACGTTTTGCTCTTAAACTCAGTGGACAAAGACTTGCCAATGTTTGAGGTAAGAAATCTCTGGGACAGGGTTCATCTCCTATGTTCTTAGGATGAGGCTTGAAATTGTCTGAACTTTGACATCCTCTGCAAAAGACTTAAATAAGAATTGATTTGCACAGCTTTCAGTGGCTTTCATTACAGCAAGAAATGGGGCGTTGTTTTTGTTGTTACTTGAAGCCTAAAGTTTATTGAGTTTCTGGTATGAAAGGTTAGTTCTGTTTTGGCAGGAATTTCTCTTGATCACTTTTCAAATAGCCACCCCAAGATGCTGTCAGAAGATAAATTACACCCCTACTGTAAAATCCAATAGAATTGTAAACAAATCTATATTTACAGTATATGTAAACATGTATATTATACGGACACTATGCATGTGTGTGTATATCTATATTTATATATAGATATACATATATATATATTTTCATTGCTTAGTCCTTTAGAATGTTGTAGTCATGGTCTTCTGTGGCTGGAAGTAATGCCAATTGTTCTCCTTCACCTAGTTGTTTAGTTTTCTCCTGTGAAGCTGATAGGATAAAATCCAAACCCTCTTTAATATTATTAGGCACAAGACATGATGGTGTGGCATACTTCAGGTATAACCTCTCTGAAGTCAATGACAGTTTTGCTGTAGAAAGACTAAAAAAAACCATCTGCACAGTCAAAAACATGACTAAGTTTGCAAAAAGTTTTTAGCTGAAAATCAAAGGAGGGGCCAGTGCTGCTTAAGAAATCACAAACTTTCCTTTCCGTGGGTTTTATATCAGTCTGTGTTCCTGTTAGCAGAAGCAGGCACGTTAAACCCCATCTGAAGCAGGCCCCAAATCTAGTTTCGGTTTGTGGTTTTTGTTTGGTTTTTCTTGAGAGGGAGCTTCCTGTGGCATTTCATCAAAACCAGAGGCATTGAACACAGCAGGGAGGAAGAGTGAGAAGTATTTCAGCTGGCTTCGTTGCAGGCTCTGGGGGTGAGCAGGGGACCTCCTCTTCACTGTGGACCCCCCACCCAGGCAGGCTGCAGGGGATGCCAGGCGCATTTCCAGACAGCAGCACTTTTGCAGTCTACCTTTGAGAGGAGGCCAGAAAACCTGCACTTGACTTTTGGCCATAACAATCTGCAGACACAGTGAATTCCACTTATCAAGTGAAAAGGAGGAGTGCACTAAAAATCTGCTCTATAAAGTAGAGTGGTACCTCTTAAAGCCTTACAAGTGATCTGCTAAGCTTTTCTTCTAAATAAAGGAAAACATGTATATTAAATAAGCCTGTTTCAATATCCCAGTGCAGTAGGTAATGGGTTATACCTTTGCATTTCAGCACTGTCCCTAGGTTATGAGGTAGTTATGAGGTATTTATGATGTTATAAGGTTTTTCAGGGGAGATATCCTAATGCAAATTGTGTTTGAGTTTCTGGAAGAGAAAAACCAAAATCCCCAAACCTGCGTGTGTTTCAAGGAGGCATTTCCTGGGGTTTCAGATTTGGCTTTGGTTGTTGGGGGATTTTATGCTGAGCTAAGATTTATTAATTCCAGGAAAATATCCAGTTCCAAGCTCATTATCATTGTTATTACCTTAATGTTATTCTTTACACTTAAAAATTACTACCAGTGAAGGATGGAAAGGACAGAAGGGTAGGGTAAGGCTTGATTTTATTGATTGTATTTCCTCATTATGTACTAGGTTTTAATTGTGAGTTTGGGGGTGTGTTAAATCATTTGTGAGGGTTTTAGTTTATTTTTCAAACTTAGTGTAGTTGGTGACGCTCAAATTCGTTCTCTGAAGTCATTATGAATTTAAGCATTTCATTGTAACACTAAGAGTGAATAGCTGTGTTACAGTTGAATACACCAATATTCATTATAATTGAAGCCTTACACACAGAAGGTTGTCTTACAGTATATCTGGGCATATATTATCCATGCTTTCAGAAGTACCACTAGAAAATGAATATTGGCTAATTTGTTTGATTTCTGCCTTTTGTTTCCTGTTTCTAATTTTTGGAGCAGCATGTTTTAAAGATATGGGGTTTTTTTGTCAACTAAAAATGTGTATAACTATTGGGTTTGCATGGTAGCAGGGAGGGCTATAGGAGGGGCTTCTCAGAGAAGCTGCTGGAAGCATGTCCAAAGTCAGTCAGCTCCAAGACAGACCCGCTGCTGGTCAAGGCCAAGGCAATCGTAGATGGTGGTAACACTTCTGTGATAACATTTAAGCAGGAAAGAAGTTATCATGCAGGTGTAATTGTGGCCGTAGAAGAGTGAGAACATGTGAGGGGAACAACTCTGCAGACACCGAGATGAGTGGAGAAGGAGGGGCAAGAAGTGCTTCAGGTGCCAGAGCTGAGATTTCTCTGCAGCCCATGGTGCAGACCATGGTGAAGCAGCTGTGCCCCTGCAGCCCATGGAGGAAACCCACACTGGAGCAGGTGGATGCCCAAAAGGCTGCAACCCCATGGGAAGTCCATGCTGGGGCAGTCTCCTGCCAGGGATCTGCAGACCCATGGAGTAAGGAGCCCACAGTAGAGCAGGATTCCTGGTAGGACTTGTGACCCTGTGGGGGACCTAAAATTGTAGCAGATGGTTTGAAGGACTTCACATAGCGGAAGGGACCCATGCTGGAGCAGTTCATGAAGAGCTGTAGCCCATGAGAAGGACTCATGCTGGAGAAGTTCATGGAGAACTGTCCTGTAGTAAGGACCCCATGATGCAGCAGGGGAAGGACTTCTCTCCCTGAGCAGGACACAACAGCAGAAAAAGGGTATGATGAGCTGACCATAACTCCCATTCCCCATCTCCCTGTGGCACTCGGCAGTAGGTAGAGCCCAAGAAGGAGGGAAGGGTAGAGGGATGGTTGCTTTTAAGATTTTTTTACTTCTCATTAACCTGCTCTGATTTTGATCGGTAATCAGTTAATTTCCTCACAATTGAGACTGTTTTGCTGGTGATGATAATCCATGAGTGGTCTCTCCCAGTCCTTATTCAACTCACTAACCTTATGTTGTATTTTCTCTCCCTTACCCAGTTGAGGATGGTAGTAATATAGAGATTTGGGTGAGCACCTGGCATCCAGCCAGGATCAAACCACCAGAGTATTTCTCTGTAATAATTAAAAAACAATAGCTGTGTTAATAGTGCATGCAGCCACAATTTAGTAGTGTGAAATACATATGCGTGAGAGCACATGTATACATGTATCTACATGTGAAGTGAGGTGAAGGAAAGCTTACCCCAGAGCCCTTTCTTGTCCCAATGATTTCCTTGTCTCTGATTTTGCCCTGGGTTTTTGGTGAGCATAGACTCATACACACAAGAGTGCACTGTTGTTATTAAGCTTACCATAATATTCCTATGCACTGATAATGAGGGAATAATAAAGATTAAAAAAATGCATGTTCATCCACATTTTCTTTTAAATAAAGGTGTTATCAAATGCAATACACTGACAAATTGCAACAGTATATTTATTTTGTATATACTTGTCAGGGTATGAAGAATATAGAAACAGTGTATAATTCTGCACATGCCTTTTCTTGAGTCTTAAGACTGAATTTTTTTTTTCTAGATAATTGCATTATGTCTGGACAGGAATTTAATCAAACAAAGTTTCTGCAGTTTTATAGAGAAAAGCGTTTTTGTGAGAATAGCACAATCTAAATTACTGCTGAATTTAGCTGAATGTATGTCAGAGATACTTCGTGTAATAGTTCTTATGACTGCTTTTTAAATATATCACTGTGGAGTCAGAAACTGATTTTTCACTTAGTTTTCATTTTCCTTGTGATTTTACTATGTTTTTGAACGTGGAACTTGGAGGACATGGCTGAGTACATAGGAGTTGCCTTATGCTTGGTAGTATATTGGTATCTTTGCTAGCCAGTGCAATGTTTTCAAAAGACATGTCTTCAAATTTTTATGAGCAAAGGTTTTATCTTGATTGGCAAAGTGATAGTACATTACTAAGTAGGCAACTTTTTGTCATGCTTTGGTTTATGTGAATAGCGGATTTTTCCCATTCTGTACCTAAGTATCTATTTTTCTGGCAGTGAATGGTGGCACATCCACTTGGTGGCCAGTCTCTCTTAAGACTGAACAGATCTCAGTATTTGGACCAGTCCTGTTCAGTATGATGATCTGGACAATGGGATTGATTGCATCCTCAGTAAGTTTGTGGATGACACCAAATTGGGAGGGAGTGTTGGTCTGCTGCACAGTAGGAAGGCTTTGCATAGGATTCTGGACAGGCTGGATCGATGGGCTGAGAGCAGTGGTATGAGATTCAACAAGGCCAAGATCCGAGTCCTGCACTTGGGTCACAACAACCCCATGCATCACTACAGGCTGGGGGAAGAGTGGCTGGAAGACTGCCCAGCGGGAAATGAGCTGTGGGTACTGGTTTGACAGCAGCTGAACATGAGTCAGTGTGTGTGCTCAGGTGGCCAAGAAAGCCAATGGCATCCTGACTTCTATTGGGAATAGTGTGGCCAGCAGGACCAGGAAAGTGATTGTCCCTCTCTACTCAGCACTGCTGAGGCCACATCTCAAAATCATGTGTCAATTTCTGGGCCCCTCATTACAAAAAGAGCATGTCCAGGGTGTGCTCTGTGCTGGAGGATGTCCAGAGAAGGGCAACAAAACTGTTAGAAGGGTCTGGAGCACAAGTCTTCTGAGAGGTGGCTGAGGGAGCTGCAGTTGTTTAGTCTGGAGAAAAAGAGTCTCAGGGCTGAACCTATCACTCTACAATTACCTGGAAGGAGGCTGTAGTAAGGTGGGGGTTGGTCTCTTCTCCCAGGAAACCAGCAACAGGACAGGAGGAAATGGCCTCAAGCTGTGCCAGGGAAGGTTCAGGTTGGACAGCAGGAAGAATTTCTTCACAGTTGTCAAACATTAGAATGTACTGCCTAGGGAGGTGATGAAAGGACCGTCCCTGGAGGTGTTCAAGAAACAACTGGATGTGGCACTTAGTGCCATGGTCTAGTCAACCAGGTGGTTTTTGGCCAAAGGTTGGACCTGATGAGGTGTTTTCCAACCTATGATCCTATGATTCTAAGCACTTTCTACAGTGGAGAAATGTGTAGCTGTACATTAACACATATGGGAAAGGGTCATAGGGTCAAGCCTGGCCAAACAGCATCATTTAAATGTTGCCGTCCTCGCAATGAATGAGAGTCAGCTGACCTTACAGCTCTGCGGGGACAGTGTATCTCAGTAATGTTTCCTGTATTGTTTTCTTGAAAAAATTAAGTTCAGCAGTTCTCAGCAAGCAGGGAAAAGAAATATTTAGCTAGCGTAGTTCAGTGAAAGTCAATGAAGGCTAATTGGTCTGTTAAAATGAGAGTGTGGCAGCAAAGGTGGTGGAACTTCTCAGAGTGGCACCAGAGCCCCCTTTCTCCTTTTAGTTTCACCACCTGCCCAGCACATCCCTTAAAAGATGGGAGAAGCAAAAAAATGATTGGTTTTGTTGACTGGTTCTGAGAATTGTTTTGGGGCTTACTCATTTGTGCTGAATGAACAATTTCTGCTGCCTCTTCAGCTTCTGAGGTGCTGTGCTTTAAAAATTTGCTGCAATAGCTTTTCACCAGTTAAGATAAAAGTTTATGAGGGGGAGAGAGAGAGAGAGAGTTAGGAATATCCAGTAAATAGAAAAAAAATTTTTCTTTCCCTTTTTGCTCAAATATTTGCTGTGTTGGCTAGGATCAGTAAGCTATCTGTAAAATAGGTTCCATCCAGGGAGGAGATGGAAGAGGTGAGAAGCTTTGATTAATCATACAGAAATAGTAGTTTTCTCAAAATAAGGAGCAAATCCAAGATATTTGAAGCCAGGCTTGCTAGGTTTCGGGGTGGGGTGTGCCTACAGCATTTGCTGTAGTGAGATCATGGAATAGGACAGGAAATTTCTCCCTAATGCCAAAGGAAGCTTCTTTTTTCCCTCTAATTCTTTTATCAAACAACTGTTGAGATTCCCCAACCCCCTTTCAAATTTATTTTCTGATAATGAATCAAATTATCGATTTATTATCAGAACATAGGTCCAGGTGCCCCACTGCCCCACATCTTCATATGTGCTTTTGGCTGTGTGTATGTCAGCATACTCAGGTATGTAGTTTTGCTTGCTCGTTAAGCACTGGGATGGCGAGTGTCAATTGGTGAAACAGCAGTTCACAGAATTTATGATGTGTGACATTCATATTTCTTGATGTAGTTTGTTTGGGGAATATCTATGTGTTGAAAATAAAGCAAAACTTTTGGTCCCTGTGACATCTTTAAAACAGACCTTTGCAGTACACGCACAAAATCCTTTTATTCCATTTTATAATTTGATTTGATATCCAATATTCTTCAATCATTGCACTCAAGAGGTTAGGTAAATGCTAGTTTCATGACAATGTCTAGATGAGCAAGTCTGTATTGAGTCTATAACTCCCTCTCTGTAATATTTTTTTCCAACAGGTAATGATTAACAGTAATTTTCACATTATAGTTGCTATTGATGCTGATTTATCATTGACTTGGCTTTCATGTTATTTACATTGTTACTTGCATTCTACCTGTATTTGGAAATTCCTTACAGGAGAATAAATGTTTGAACATTGAGATCCAGAACTGTTTTGTTAAAAGAGCCATCTTAGTTTCTTTCCATCATGAACATCTTTTTCCTCCTTATGAGTGATTCCATCACCCATTTTGTTTTGGCAATGGAGAACTGTACACAGAAGAGTTTCTGACCACAAGGTGCTTGCTTGAAGTTGCCAAGTAAACTATATTTCCAAAAAGTGGAACAAAACTCGTGGGATTTTCAGTCTGAGAGGAGAAACCCCTTGAAATGCACATGAAAATATTTCCTTGACCTGTGATTGCTTTATAAGCTATGGCCACCTGTGCTGACTACTGCAGTCTATCTTCAGAGTTACTGTCAGTAACAGGATAATTTTTCCCCCAGCTTGCAATACTCACAGCTCATGGAAGCACTGTAGCCTTCCCAGGTGGCCTGGTGCCACCACTGAGTGCCATCACCACTGCCTAGGAAGCTGGCCTCAGAGAAGCAGTGCATCCCAACACCGTACACAGCTTTCCCTGTGCTTCCCCCCGTCCAATCCCTGGGTTGTGCAATATTGAGAGAGTTGGGTACTGATGACAGTGGGTGTTTAGGGCTTTGTGCGTTTGGAACTCCTGAAACATATGAGCAAAAGAAGAAAAACCAAACCCCAAAACTGCAGGCTCATTTTGTGAGATACTGAGGTTTCCAAGTGAAGGTGAATTCCTGATGGCTTTGGCATTGGCCATGGACTGATGGAGTTGGGGAAGGTCTGTGCCTGGCAAGGTCTAGCCCAGGAACACAGAGGAAATACTGTCTGCTCAGTTACCAGAGAGTACTTCTGACAAAGACACAAAGCAGACTGCTAGTTATCTGAAGAGGCCTAGTTATCTAAAGGAGAGGCCTAAAGGGCTTTTGAGGGTGATAATCAGAGCAACTTTTAAGAAGTGTCTGAGGTAGATCAGATGCACCATTTCAGTAATTTCAGATGGTCTTATCTTGAATTATTTCATAGTGCCAGTCAGTTCCCAGTCAGTAATACCACTAATCCTCTTTGTGTTCTTGCAGTTTTAAAATATCCTACAAACCACTATTTTGGAGGAAAGTGTGATATCTGTGGAATTTTGTGTTAGAACAACTAAGCTGTATGCACATGAGGGGGTCTCCAAGATTAAATTACTCTGAGCTGTACTTGCTGGTAGTCATAAGGAAACTCAGTCGGAGCCAGACTTTTTATTTGAAAAATATCCCTAACCTTTTATGAGCTCAGGCATCTGTTATTGCACTGCATATGTGGGTAACTGTGACCCACATTCTTTTGTACCTCAGTTGCTGTGGAAAGAAAGTACATTAGTATGTTCAGGAGGTGGCTGTTAAATTAATTGGTACATCTTTATATCCTTGAAGCCTCAGTGAAGGCATTTAGAGATTTGCAAGGCAGGGAGAGATAAGTAGGAACAAACCAAAAATTTTGCTTTCCAAACCCTAGAGAAGTCCATGAATTGTTTATAGCACAACTGAAGGGCTTAGACCAAGATCTTGAAGAGTGATTTGAAGGAGCCATTTCAAACATTATCAAAGAGAAGAGCCTTTATTTTAGGTTCCTGACATGTTTGTTCTACCCAGCTTTGCAAGCCACGTGTGTAGGAAGCAGATTACCAGCTGTGAACAGGCATATGTTTTGTGATATCTCCCAAAAGTAAGAAGATCTTAAAATGCAGGTCAAATCTATATAATTGTCCTGTTGTGTGGAACAAAACATCCAGGTGTTAATCTAAACTCTCGTTTGAGAAAGTGTCCCTTCTCACAAGAAGTTCACATTGAAATTACTGTGGTGTAATTTGACCCTTTTGTGGTGTAAAATGACCCTTTTAGTCAGGGTCCATGATGAGATTAAAAAACTGTACAAATTTAGCAAATTTTCCAGGTGCCCAGTGTAAGCTTCTACCTTTGGTGCAGGTCGGAGAATTTCCAAACAGCTAGTGGGGATAGTTGTAAAGTCTGTACGCCAGAGAGGATATAGTAGGTAGATGCATAGTACCTAACTTTTGAGACTTAGCATAGCATGAGGTGGACTGTGCAAGTAGCCCTCCCTTGTGATATTTTCTTAGGATATTTGTTTTAAGACTTCTTGGATGAGGATACTCTTCATGATCCTCTGTGGTGTCAAGTGCACCAGTTCACAGACAGGCATCATAGAACAAGAAAACTAGTAACAACGAGGAAAGCAGTAACAAGAGTGTGTGCTCTGACAACAAACACAGGGTTCCGTGGTACTCACTCTCGTCATTCTGCTTTTGTATCCTTTGGAAAACAAGCAGCATCACAAGAAAAAATCCTAACAAGTTAAGTCAATTTTCAACATCTTCAAAACAGGAGTATTCTGCCGACATATTATCAAAGCTTCCAGGACATTTTCTCATCAGTTCCAGAATGTATGTGCTAGTAGCCAAGATTTGCGAAGAGGATTTTTTTCAATCTAAACAACAACAATAAAAAGACCTTTAATTTGATTATAGGTAAGGAAAGAGAAATAGAAACTAATGGCAAATGTATTTTCTAGCAACTTGAGGTTTTTTCCCTTTTAAAAATATACAGATTATTAAAATAATTCCTCAGTGAAGTTTCAGTGCCTTTCATTGGTGGTTTTAATCAAAAGTTCCTTTAAAAATAACAGGTAATCAGAAGCGTTTTTAGAAGTATGAAGTGAACTCTGGCACAGATAGTCAGCAGTATTGTTGTGGGCTGACCCTGGCTGGGTGCCAGGTGCCCACAGTCACTCTATCACTCCCTTTCCCACTGGGACAGGGGAGAGGATAAGATGGAGGAAAAAACCAGCAGAATGAGATAAGGTAGTTTTATTACAGCAAAAAGAAAGAAATGAGTGGAGATCTGCATGCGCAAGCACTAAAGAGGTAAAAAAAAGAAATCAGTCTCTGCTTCCCATCAGCAGTGATGTTAGGACACTTCCTGGGAAGCAGGGCTTCAGCAAGTGTAACCGTTCCTCCTCTCTTCCTTAGATTATATATCTGAGCTGACGTTACATGGTATGGAATATCCCTTTGGCTGATTTGGGTCAGCTGGCCTGCTTGTGTCCCCTCCCAGGACCTCGCCCACTCCCATCCCCTTGGGTGGGAGAAGGAATGTCAGGGGGACAGCACTGCTCGGCAGTAGCCAAAACACTGGTCTGTTATCAACACCCGTCCAGCTACCAGTGCAAAGCACAGCACTGTAAGGGCTGTGAGCTTTACCTCAGTCAGACCCAATACAAGTATTCAGAGCAGTACAGAAATTACCTTAAGTTCAGAAATTAACATAACTTTCTGCTGAGAGCCACATCTGGCATATCCTTTTCGCATGTTTAGTATTGTTCTGTTGCATCTCATTGTTGACATTGCAGATGCAGTGTGTACTCGTAGCTTGTGTGCTTAGAAAAGCAAAGAGCTGGCCGCTTGTAAATGAGCGTTAGGATAGTTGAATTCACACCTTCTCTGTGAGAACACCAGCAAATGCAAAATAACACAAATGACCTGTCCTTTTATGTATGTTTGCTTTTGCTGATAGTCATAATACGGTAGAAGAGTTGTCAGACAGATAAAAGCATGGTGTTGGAGTACCAGTGTTGAAGGGCAGTTAATGGGCTGGGGAAGATTACTTAAGGAGGTGTTTTAGGCAAGGAACTTGCAGCGAGTCATGGGTCGGGATGAGTGGGGAGAAAGTTGAGGAGGTGGAGTGATGACTGTGGATTAGGGCCAAGGCCAACATCAGTCCAGAGAAGTTTTCTACCTTTGGGGAAGAAATTAATGATGCTAAGGGTGGGAAAAATAAAAACAGAATATAATTATATAAACTGCCAGATCAGGCTCAGGAAGTGTGGAGGGTTTTGGTTGGACATAAGTGAGGGAGAGAATGGTCCGGTTATACTGGCTAGTCAGTAAGTCATCCTATACGAGCTATGCAAGACTCGCTTGGGAAAAAACCCATATGGGGTCTGATTTGAAAATGGTTAATCAAGATGAAGCTGAGGCAATTTCAATAGCTTGAACTTGACTATTTCATTGCTCATGTTATAATAATGAGGAATCTTCTTTTTCTGTGATAAAGAACTTTGAGAAACAGACTGTGAGCCAGCCTGAGCTTCATATTTCTCATAACCAGGTCAACATTTGCTATGAAGTAATAGTACAGTTATTTGACTGATTATCTGACTATTTATCTGATTGACTAAGAGTGTGTAACACTCTGAAATGTTTCAGAAAGAAAGTTTTCCAGATAACGCTTCACACTGTCTTGTTGGAAGGGAAACAGCCAACCCTTTTGGCTGTGTTTTCTGTGCAAACTAGAAACTGCTATGAAGCTCATGCAGTAAGCTGAGTTTCTCAAATGGTTTGTATAGCCATAGAGAAGCACTGCTCACTAAAAGCATCAGCGAGAAGTGGTATCTGCAATTTCCATAATCCCTGAGTTGCACTGCTGTTCCCTATTTGTAAGATAAGACAGCAGCAACCTTTCAGCCTCCTGGAACAATGTGAAAATTGAGTTTAGAGAGCTGACCACCATAGGAACCACATAAAAAACTATTTTCTCTCCCTGCAGAACAGCACACTGAAATTAAATCCTGAAGCCAAACAGTGAGCAGTGAAGGAAAACCAAAATATTTACTCATGAGCTGAGCTTCTCTATCTTAATCACAGAGCAAGCCAGGGAGTCCATGGGAAATCTTCTCTGGGTAGCCATTAATTTATAAATTTGTGGAAGGCTGAACCAGTATGATGCAGCCAAACTTATTTCTGCTGTTTCCTAGCACTGAAAAGTTTTATTGTGCACCATTACTGGAATCACCCAAGTTGGAAGGGACCCATACACTAAATACAACTCCCTGCTCCTCACAGGACTCCCCAATTAAACTGTATGACCTAGAGCACTGTCCAGATACTTTCTGAGCTCTGACAGGTTTGGTGCCCTGACCACTTTCCTGGAGAGCCTGATCAACCACCCTCTCAGGGAATAACCTTTTCATAATCTCCACTCTGAACTTCAGTAATGTTGTATTAATATCAATCATTAAACTGGACGGTACGCTAATGAAGCCAGAAGGTCATTCAAGTTAATCTTCCTGCATCTGTTAAACTTTTCCAAGCAACAATAGCAAAACCAGCCAATGCAGCGTTATGTTGTCATTTCCTTTTACAGGCAATAAAAGTATGGGCATCTGCCTGCCAGCTGTCTGGTCTGCAAAGGCACCAATGTGCAGAATGAAGAAGGAGTGCTCTTCTTCTGTTATCAATATGAGAGTTTTCTCAGCCTGTTCTTTGACATCTCTGAAGGGATATGGCCTTGAGGAGAGGACACAGTCTCCTGGGTCTGTCTGGTCACTGTCACTATACTGGACAGCTATGTAATTAGAAATCCCTCTTGAAAGAACACAGGCTAGGCGTTGATGAAAGAGAGTTCATAGTTTGCCCCAGTTAACAAGGGACATTTGAACAACCCAGAACCAAGAATGTTTCCAGAGGAAACAACTGTGAAATTTTTCATTTGGTTATGCAGCTGCTCAGACTTTGTGTTCCCTTGATCACTCTCATAAAACTGGAGAACCATCCAGACTCCTGAGAAGAAAAGGCTAGTGAAAGGGATGCTTCACCCATGAAGCACTTGTTTTTCTGTTTTGTATTCATTTAGAGGAGAAAAATCTAACACTATGTGGATGGCAGCTCCGTACTACTGAAGCTAGATATTTGATTTGCTAAGCAGTGCTATCTTTCATATTTCTGGAAATAGAAGGCTACTAAAGATTGCAAGGAAGCAAATCCATAGAGAAATGGATTTTCCTGAATGGGGAGGCCACTCTGGCATTTTAGTAGTTTTGGAGTAACGTCACCTCATTAGGCATCTCCAGATGTGCACTGATTTTCTCCTTACATTATTTTTACTTCTTGTGAAAGCAGTGAAATACTGTCTGAGTCAGGTAAGAAAGATAGTATTTGATCTATCATTTTCTAGAAATATGTGCCCTGATTTGAACCATGATTTTGAAGGTAAGTGTCTGTAGAACACTATTGTGCTCAGGTCAGAATGTGAAAGGCAGAGAGGCATTTCCTGGAGATGCGTGTAACACAAGTGCATGGTTCGGGAAGCTCCTTCCACTCATGCTTGTTCCAGCTGAGAATGTAACTTTTAAGGGCATATTTGAAGTAACTGAGGAAATGCACATAAGGAAACAGAGCATGAGCTTTGCAAACTGCTGTAAATACTGAAAATAGGTCAAATAAATCATATGTTCTGTAGCAAAGAGATTCTCAGCTGCATGTCTGGAATAAAATTAATTTATAGATTCAGATATCTAAAATGTAGGCATTTGTATTATAGCACATATCATAAGTACTATAGTTTGGGTGATGATCTAATCAACAGTAGGGCCTAGAGAGGTATCCAACCCAGTCTAAATTAAACACCTGCATTTGGTCTGCTGAACTTTATTGTACATCCTATGACTACAGTGGGAGCAGTGACATGTAGACCACATAACACTCACTTGCTGTGTAGGCACATAAAAGCATATATCAGATTCCATAGCTGAATCACACTCCTAAAGTTTAGTGAAATGGACTTGCCCACAATGGCAGAGTATTAAACTGTTCCCTGATAATCTGGTGATGAGAATGTGCTCATCTGGAGCTAGGCACTTATTTTATGGAGCAATGAAACACTCTCCATTCAACACAAGTATTTCTGTTGTAGTGGAGTCACCAGTCAAGCAGGATAGGGCTGCTCTAACCTTCTGCATTTGAATTATTGACAATGTCCATAGTCAATATTTAGCAGGAGGAGATGCTCATTCCTCTACTTTATCTATGCCACCACTGTCTCGTTAAAGAAGGTTAGTATCCATATCAGCATGACTCATCTTGTGGACCAGAGCAAGAGATCAGGGCATTGAATTGGTCTCGTTGCCAGGACCAGATTAACTTTCTCCTCTGCATCCGTGAATGGCATGGTTTGGTCTCTGTCTCCCAATACAGTTCTCTCTTTATGGTCCAGGTATGTGGAAAAACTACCTTAGAAAACTTAAATTCTGGATCACTTGAAAGCTTTCTTTTAATGAAGAGGGAAGAACTGAGTTATCAAAGAATTTGGGCTGATCCCCGGACCCTAATGTGTTTAGTCATGCAGTATTTCCTCATGATGAGAGGCATGATCTCTCAGAGCAAGGTTCTGATGGCTGTCTTCTTCCCAATGCTGGTCTCATTGATGTGGAATAAGGAAGTACAACACAGTGCTATGATGGGAAATAATTTAATTTTCTATACTACTTCATCACATTGGTGTTTCTTAGCAATCTTTTTTTCCTCCCCAAATCTGTAATCTCATGATCTTTTTTATTTTCTTTCAGGAGGAGCTGGGCATTGCTTGTGAGTTACTGGAATCAGATTTCCTCAAGTGCAGTGTGGGATTTCCTTTCATGAGATCCAAATCTAAGGTAACATTTGCATTTGCAGAATAATGGTTCATTTACCTCTCTCCAGGGAGTGGCTGGAAAGTCAACTGCTCTGTTAAATGTCTGTGATTGGTACTTTCTCTGGCTTTCTAACCCAGATATCCAAGTTAACTTTCACAGTTACAGAGACTAGCTATCCTCTTTCCCACCAGACAGAGCCAATGACAGTGCCCTGGGCACTGCAATAAAATGGCTTTGAAAAATGGTGCAAGAGTTGCATCTGTGAAAAACTTACATATTTCCTCTGCAGAATGTTAGAAAAGGAGTCTCTATCTTACTTGCGTTGCCTCTGTGAGTTTGTTTGTCTTCTTTCACATTAAAGTGCAGCTGGATTTATAGAAATTACAGTGAAGATGTACTAATGGCTTTTTCATATTATGGTCTTCTGGTAGATTTTTAAAAGAGGGTTTTGTTCCATAAGAGAAGATACACTCATAATGTTTAAAAATCCAGCTTGGTTCTTTCTGCCACTAAACTGATCTATATAAATGACCAACCCAGAAAGGTGAGAAAATGAGGAATAACTTAAGGATGACCTGAAAAAAATGAATTCTGAATTTCTGAATTTTTTCAGAAAGTTTCAATTTCAGAAGCAAATCCTTTCTATTTGAATTGATGTATCCTTTGACCCAGCATAAAAGTTTTTGTTTTATGGGTCTTTTTATTGACTGTTTCATGCTATTTGAAAAAGTAAAAAATATTTTAAATGGAATTGAAAAAATACATGCAGTAACAAAATACTAACTAGAATGTAAGAATGTAAGCCATTGAAATTACAATGAATTTGTACACTGTTTCACTTGGCCAAAGTCTGTTCTGGAGTTGGGCAGAAAAATTACATGGAGAAGTTATTCATCAAAGTAAAATTCTTATTTCAAAATTAGCACCCGTTTTCACTGATTATGATGGGTGTCCTGAATGCTGCTTTAGCTTCTGCCACTTGCTCCAAGTCTCTGTGCAGGCCTGTGGCATGACCTTTATTCCCCCAAAAGATCTCTTCATCAGCAAATAACATATAGTGTGATGCTGAGATAGTTTCAGGTAGTGATCCCCTTGTACTGGAAGACTCATTCCCAGCAGATGATCTCCTCAAGAAATACCTTTGAATGGCAATTCTAGTAAAGGCCTTCTCTTAATGAAGGAAAACCCAAACTCTATGGTATTTGAAGAGAAACACAATTACTAAGACTAACCCAAACTATAGTATTTGAAGAGAAACACAATTACTAAGACTTAAAAGCTAACTTGCAGTAGAGGAAGCCCTCTTACATGTATCAAAATATGCTACTTTTGTACAATTGGGCCAGTAAAATATAAAAGAAGTTTCAGAACAAATACATTTTCAAACAATACACAGTGTCTCTAAATACTACTTTTTCTTTGCACAGTATGAGTTCAGTGTGATCTTTGACACGAGCCACTTGACTGGGCAGGAAGAAACACTTACCTTCCTTGTCACTGCCCAAAGGTAAGGGGACCTTTATACATCTGGATATTCTTTGTTACATGAAGTGTGCATTACGTGTGCATGACAATTGCATGATATTAGCTTTAGGTATGTATATGTGTAGTAAATTAGGTTAAATTACTGGGGCTAAATGCATGTATTTTAGTGATGCAGAGGAACTATGTATTAAGGCTTCCTGAAAAAGGAGGTAGGATCATACCTAGGTTTTCTTTGCCAGGCAGTTGTAATTCTGAAGGATCATTCTGTATTCTCTCAGTTGAAAGGCTCTTGTGTTTCAGTGGCCATCTCTTTGGGCCATGTATCAAGCTCAGCTCAGCTTCGGTTGATGATTCACACAAGATAAACCCATTTTTTCCAGCATTTGAATGAAATAAACACGCTAGGATGCAAACCAAAAAAGATAAATGTTTTAAGCAGAGGGTCAAGGATCCCACTGATAGGTTCTAAAGTCATGGATCTATTTTTCCCCCCTCTGGATCTTCAGTGAGTTATGACAGACTGTGGAAAACATCTGGATAGGGTACTTCCCAAAGGGCACTTGAAGTGGGCACTGAAGTAGGGTGATGCCAAGTATGCATGCATAGGCATTTTATCTTGGGCAGCATAAAAGGTGTGACACAGGCTCTGTGCCTTCTAAGATGATGTACCATGCAGAAGCAGACTGCGTGGATGATTCAGTCACAAGCACTGTCAATGTCTGTATGGGAACCAATGCACAGCTGTGTTAACACTGGCCGTGAACTGCTGCTTTGATGTGTTGGGTGTTTGACTAGTTCTTGCTCCCATTTACTGTGTGAATGAGCCAAATTCACGTCCTTACGTGTCCAAATCAGGTTCTTCAGCCTGAATTCTCATCCGAGATGGGATGGCACCTCTACAAACAGATGAGAGATGCTGGGTGACTGCTCCCATAAGGCATAATCCTCCCCTGCAGTAACAGCTGTAGGTGAGAACAAAATCCTGCAGCACATGGGACTGGTATGAGACCCTGAAAGTGAGACATGTCACCATGTCTTGCATGTTAGCGAAGTTTTATTCTCTATCAGAAGTTCATCATGTGTTCAGATGACCTTGTGACACTTCTCAGTCAGAGACAGCAGTGTCTGCTAGGTGAATGCCAGCTAGTGCGAAGACGGGTCAGCAGTGCTTTAAATTTGCTCAGCCAGTGTTTTCCAACTTTGGATAGCACAGGACTTCCCTTGTAAGATCACTTCTTATATTTCTGTACCCTACCAGTGAGAAGTGTTAGTCTGTCCCTTTAGATGAGCAAAGAAATAAACAGTAAATTTTACACGTTGAGTGAATGCTTAGAGATGTTACAAGAAAGTTTCTCATTGTAGAAGGTTGAGAGAGAATAGTTGTTTTGAAGGATTCAGCTGAACCTCCAAAGAGAGTAGTGCAGGTCTCAATGTGGATTATGTTCATTTTCTCTGTGACTTTAGGCAAATTTCTCAATTCACTCGCTGTCAAATAAGCGTAACAAAATCTTTGTACCACAAGAATTGCAGGGAGCCCTGAGGTAAAGTCAGTGATAAGGAAAGCGAGGAAGTATCTGTGCTGCAATCAGACTGCAATAGGCGAGGACGTTTTTTCCGCACAGAACTGGAGCTAGTCTGGAAGAAACAGCTGAACAGGGAAGCTATGTCATGCTGTCATGGGAACGCAAGTATTGCCTTTCAAGTGTCCACTTGCAGCCACGTAGCTGCAAATCCGGCAGTAGAATCTGTTACAAGAGACTGGTTCAGTATTGGAGAAAGAAGTAAACATTACATTATATTGCTCTTACACTATTTGGTTGTTTTTAAAAAAGCAACAAACCTTCTTCTTTGATTCCAGGTGGGAACTGTTTTTCTAGAGCTAGATTTCACTGAGTTGTCTTCTCCTTTTTTGACAGTACCTTTACTCCATTTGAAACAGATAAGAACTTACCCATGAACCCTGTATAGAATTCTACTCGCTCATTCTGTTTGCCACCATGGTATCTCAGTATTTATGTTAGATGAGAAATGTCTCCATTTTGGACTCTTCTGTGAGCCTGTTCAGAGGAAAAGCTTTTATTAAGTGGCATTTTTTCCCAGTAGTGAAAGTTTGTGCGGTTTTCTATCTATTTTGTTGGGCCATAGTTTTATCAGCAGACATAGGCAATGTGTCAGTTGCAGAAAGCTGTATCTAAGCAGGTATGTAGCCAGCAGGCTCTATTTTTATAATCTGAGCAACTCATAATCTGCATGATATAACTTGGGATGTTACTGCCTGCTGTTGCCTCAGTGATACTGTCCTCAAATAAATATGATCATATCTTTTTGTTTTGCTGGTTTGATTTGTGAATAAATCTGATGAACTGCAAGGCAAAAATGATTCCAGAGTCACTGCTAAAGAAATTGGAAATATATGTAAAGTATCTTTCAAGATTGTTGTCCTGAACTGTCACCCAACAAGCAGACTCATCATCAGAACTAGAATAGTTGCAGGTTTGCATGCTTGACATGCATTTCAGGAACCTTTCCCAGATTTCATACATAAAGTCCTCCCTGAAACAAACTGACTGAAATAAGAGATAATTTCTCACTTTTTCTTCTTTTTGGTCTTGACCAGCTGAGGCAACTGCCTTTGACAATGTAAAGTAGAAGTGCTTTCATTTTGGCAAAGTACAGGAAGAGGGGGAAAGACAGGGTGGAATTGTTGTGAGGTTATGGCCAGTTCACTACGAGAGTCTCACCCAAAAAGCTGCTTGCAGTGGCAGTGAATTGGTTCTACAGTACAATGCAGGTACATTGAAAACATTTTTTCATTTAGTGAGTCAAGACCCTCTGTGAGGTGTGTATATCCCTCACAAACTGATGTGCAGTCAGACTGGCAGAAAATGAACCCTTGCATGGAAGTCTAAATGTTCTTGTTTCTCTCCACTGTGTTTCCCACAGACACCTGAATTCACATTTTGTTCCAATATACATTTTTTTGTTATGATCCTGTTAATGTCAGAGCCACATGCTTTTTGTGTGTGCCCTCTCCAAGGTTGGGTGAACATTCTTAAGGAGCTGATATCACTCAAATAGAGAGGCTCAGAGTACAAGGCAGAGAGATGGTAGCTGTGAAACTGTGATATATTGCAAAGGCTGTTGATTTTCTGTATGTTTATTTTTCCTTTCTGGCATAGTGGAAACCTAGAACACACTGAATATCTGCATGATAATACTCTAATCCTGTCAGTGCCCCTGATGCATGAAGTGGACTCATCCATCAGTGGGTAAGTACCAGTCACCAAATGAAAACAGCAACAAGAATAATAATAATCATCATCATAATCATCATCATCACCATAATCCTAAGAATAACGTCTTAGTGTTCTTAGTATTCTTATTAACATCTGAGTGTCTTCCAATGAAGAAATTAATTCTTCTCTTGATTCACATGTAGCCGGACTGTTGCTTTTTCCTTGTATCTCGGACAATCTCATTCAGTAGCTGGAAATTTTATTCATTCCAAGACTACCTCGTTCTCACTACTTCGTAATTAATGCTGATTAGTTACCATCAAATTTATAGTAGGTATTTTAGTGATCATATTTGAATTCAAGTGATGCTGTTGATATGATGGACCTTCAAATAAAATTTAAAAAGAACAAGTAAACCACATCTTGTTCCTTAGGGCATGGCTTTAAGGAAATGGTTGAAAGTCACCAGGCCAAAGGTTATGGTCAAATGTTCTGGGTCAAATGAGCTTGGTGAAGTCTAGCTGTTTGCCTTTCTGTTTAATTTTACAAACAGAATTTGCCTCGGCCTCTGTTTATTTTCCCATTTCCTCTATTCCCTAGTCTGTAAGGCATCTGACTACCAACTGCAGAGCATCACTCACCCTTTGACTGAAATACTTGTATAACATATAGCCATTGTGTCCTCTCCCTAAGGCTGCACGTGTGAGTTCCTGCCTTTGTACTTGGGGCTCTTCCCTTCCACTTGGCATCACGATATTAAGCCTTGAATGAAAGATTTGTGGTCAGTCTCAACAGTCAGACCATTCTCTAGAATAAACAGTGCTTGAGCTGGAATTGGGGGACCTGGTCACTGAAGATACATTAGTATTCATGTAGACTGAGAAAGTTGGCATTAATTCCTAAACTAGGGAAGCAAAAACTCATCAACAGTGCGCCCAGAGGGTCAGTGTCTGGTTTAGCCACCATCTATGGCAACCTCCAGACTACATGTATTGTCTAAATGACCTGTGCACGTTGGCATCAGTAGAAATCAAATATTCCCTTGATGACTATACTACATGTGTAGAAAAAAGTTAACCTGCACTGACATGTGATTTGATTGAAAATCTGAATAAACTCAGATTCAAGGCCTAGACAGGGTTTTGCCTCATAAAGCTCATCTTGTTGGATACAAACAAAATCCCTAATTACTGCCACAGCAGTCAGAATGTGTAAACGTATATTTGAGCCTGCTCAGAGAAAGGAAGTGCGCTGTCAAACCTCACAAGATGGCTAGCTAGCAAGGACAAAAATCTCCTCTATATTGAGAGTACAGTCTCAGCAGCATGTTCTGTAAGTTTTTCAATGCTTTCATTGTTACAAATTCTTTAGAAATTTTTGCTTCTTGCTGCTTTGATACAGATGGATTTTTGTTCAGCTTTACAGATATGAATGCTTTCATCTGTGTCTTTAGGTCTCTGTTTGTTACCTACAGAATACTGCATGCCAAAATGTAATAAAAATTGGTTTCTCTTCTTTCTCTTCAGAATGTACTTTCTTAGAGCATAAGGTCTCTGAATTTATCAGCCCCACCCAAGTGCCTGTGTGGATTATATTCTTCTTTCTCATAGACAAGGCTTAGTTTATTGAAGTTCACAGAAAAGTCCAAATGCCAGAGAAAAGTTGGGTTTATTGGAGGGCACATTCCCAGGCATGGTTATATTAGTAATACTCTTTTTTTTGGACAGTATCTTTTTGAAGCTTGTTTTATTAGCTTAATTGTGCTACATTTGAATCTAGAGGAGCAAACTTCATTCCTGGTTATAAATAGCCCAGAATGGCTTGTACCATATTGGGGAGAAATCTTCTGGCACAACATTGTAAATGGAAGGAGAAAATCTATCTTTCACTGTTTCCACTAGCAATCCTTGGCATAGGATGCAGGCAGGAAAAAGGGAAATGTACCTAAACAGGCTTAAAATCCTGTCACAAGATGCTCTGACTCCAAAGGACAACTTGGGAATGAAGCAGAGTTTTAGGCAGTAGGGAGGACTAAGGTTTGTCTGAAATTACACCAGGACCCTCTCCAGACAGTGGAGCAGCCTGAGATTAGAAGGAGACATAAAGGGTGCTTAAAGCACTCCTAATCCTCTTCTGCAGGATTTTCAGGTACTGTGTCGTGCTTCCAAGTAATTTCTGATAAAATCCTACTGCATTTTACTGCGTGATTAGGCAAGAGTGGTTGAGGAAACTTGGACTGCTCCACTCTAGTTGAAAGCAGGTTATCTCCCTCTACTCTTTCCTTTAGCTATCTGCTAAAGATAGTAAAACTTTTATAATTAACCAAGTGTTTATTCCTGAAATGGTATGTAAATGTTAAATAAAATTGAAATGTTACTTTAGTGAATATGTATCTTAAAGTATTCCTCTTAGATACTGTTTCTTCAGATTAACTTGGTAGTGCAATGATTTCCTGTGTTAATCCAAGCTACAGGACTTGCACAAATCATCCATGGCAGGGGACCCCAGAGAGGAGGTTTTGTGACAGGAAAGGAGAAAAAGGGATAAGTAATCAAAAGAAGTCTGCTTCATTGGTGGGATGTTAACCCAGGTCAGCTGAGATGCTGTTTGTGTCGTCTAATGTTGCCAAGAGGAAATCAAATCACAAAATATAGATTAATGTAAAATGGTCCCATAGAATTTCACATGACTGGAAATCGAGGGGTGCAATTCATCTAGACACAAATAAAATTCATCTTGGTCACAAATTCAGCTTACTATATCTGTGTCTTGGTCTTACAGAGAAGTCTTCCCTACTTCATTTTTCTACGGTGATTCTGTGGAAGCGTCCAACTTTGTTCAGTTGGAAAACCATGAATGCCTTTTCCAGTCTCTTAACTTCACACTGCAGGTAAAACTCATCCTTATTTTGACTGCTTTCCTGCTTGACAGGACATTCTTGTTTTGTATCTATTTTATTCTGAGTGTGGTATGGGCTTTTGTGCATGATTTCGAATCACAGTCATGGGCAGAATGGAAGCTTCGGATGAGGTTTGTAAAGAAGACCCTCTTGTTGAGTTATGAGGTTCAGAAAGGACTCCCTTGCTTTCTAAACTTCTTCTCAGAGAGGAGGCTAGGTGCAACTGGATCCAATCCTAGCCCCAGACTTGGTCAACTGTTTTTGTCCAAAGGTTATATAGATGTAATAGAGCCTTTGTGTAACTTTTTCCTGCAGGATTAAGGATGACAAAACAAAATACATTTACATGTTTAACGTAAATTATTTATTTAAATTGATTATGATAATGACTAGACTAAAATACTGTAATCTGAATTATTTACCACACAATACAGATAGTTTTACTAATACTATTTTGCACTATTTATTTAATCAAGAATTTAAAAGCTTAATACTTATTAAGTAGAGATTGATTGTTACTCACTCATACCAACAACTGTGGGTAAATCTCTTCTGCTCAGCCTCAAAGAGAAGCCTTGAGGGACATCTCTACTCAAGGGAAGAATCTCCACACTCTCTCCTGCAAGTGATGCGTTAGAAGTCCATGCTGATAAAAAGTGGGACTGGACTTTTATAGTATGAAGTGATCAACTGTACTCATGTGTTTCTAGGCTAGCTGTGCCAGCTCAGCAGCTTTAGACAAGTTATCAGTACTACCACTTGTTGATTCCTTTATCAGGAACTTTGCCTGTCACATCCTCACTGGTTCCAGTTTTTGTCAGGAAATGCTGTCTGAATGTTAAACTTTGGGACTGATGAGTCAGCCTGGTCTCAGCAGTCCTTAATACCGATAGCAGCATGATCACCCTTCTCCATCCGTCACGGGTAACTTTCACAAATAGGGTTTAGTTTGAGCTGGTTTACCCCCACTCAGGCAGAGAGCATCCTGCTACAACACTGTACAATGCATTCTTGATTGGATACCATTATTACAGTGTGCAGGGGTGGCATATGTCCTTTGTCTGAATATATTATGACCAGAGTTGCAAACAGGGCATCTCACTTCCATGGGAATAAAGCTGCTACCATTTGTTTCTCTTTCACCTTTCTTCCCATGCTGAGCAAAGGGCCCTAGTTATTCAAGTGCAACACCTTGGATGAAGTCACGGGTTAAAAGTGGAGGAGTAATTCTTTTTAGTGGCATGGTTATTGAGCAGAGGAGGGGGCAACTTTTATCCAAGAGAACAAACACATATCTGTGCTAGGAATTCAGGCTTGCTAAATGCCCCAGTATCAAAATATTTATAGCACTACTGAGAAGAGTACAGTACATGGAAGAGATAAGGACACTAAAAAGACAGGTGTGAGAAGCTTTCAATAAATACGTCATAGCATCTCAGCATTATTCAATTATTACTTATATATTACACTTCACATGGCAGTTAGATGGGTTCCTGATGTGGCAAAATATATGGATGGTTTATTATAACAAACTCTTGTGATGTGGCCAAAATTAACTGGCACTGTGTTTCGCTGCTGTAACTGCATCATCTATTACAAGCCCTACAAATCCTTTTTGACCGCTAGATGGGACTAGGGAATGATAAGTCATGCAGAGATAGGTTCATTTATTTTGAAGAATAGTGTTTTGTCTTTTTTCCTTTCTGTTTTCCCAGGCATGAATGCCTCTCAGCTCATAACGAATAACATGTCTGCCTCCATGGACAGATTGCGATCCAGAGCAATTAAGCCCCCACTGTCATACGGTGCCCTTAGCTATTTGCTGAGAAAAACTGAAAGCAGGATTTCAGGACATAAAACCTTTTGTGAATCAGGCTATTAATTCTTGTGATTCTGGTTTCCTTCTTGGGGGTTTATAGGTCTTCTTCCCTTCCTCCCCCTCATACGCAGTGATAGGTTAACCCAGAAGAAGAATGGATGCACTGATGTTTTAACTAGATAGGTATTTTCAGTAAAGCAAAGTGATAACAGGAAGGGAGAGAGAATCTATGTATTGGCAGCACCACTATTTGTCCTAACCACGCTCTTGTCTCTCATGCACACACTTAGCAGTTGCAATATTTTTTTTTTCATGTGGAAGTAGAAAATTATATCCTAACAAGTCACACATCTGCTCTTCAGTAATGGGGTAAACCTTATAACTGTGTGTATCAGAGAGAAAAGGTAGAGTTTCATAATAGGCAAAGCATTGTTTGAATCACTCTTTGCTTAATTATTTCCTGCCATATATTTAACTTCTCCACAGGGAGAAAAGTAATAGTTCCTTAACCAAGAAAAAGAGATGAGTTACAAAAATATGGGGCTTTATAGCAGTTTTTATGTGTGAAAATCTATACTAGATGCAACGTCAACAAGGAAACAAAGAAAATGCCTTTTCTGCAATAGCTCATATCTGATCTTAGTGAGATAATCAATGTTTTTAAAATGTCTAACATGAAACATTATATTTGTATTTCACGCAGCATTTATCATACTCCATTCTAGTGGGATTTCTCCCCCTGCCTGGAGCCTCAGAGCTTTTGTGAGGATTTGGCATTGCAAACCAGTTCTGTTTATTACTCAGGCATTTCTTCAAATATAAACAGTGTTTGAAGAATGAAAACCTATTGGTTTTAATATTTGTACTTTACACAATTGAAAACTGCATATTACATCTTTTGACAGTAGTATCTCAGTGTGGATAAATATTCTAGTGGGCTTCATGTTTTTACTTTAATGGTTTTTAATGCATTTATATTTGTGTTGCTAGAAAGAACCAGAAAGTATTTTTCCTAATAAAAAACACAGATACAAATGAAAACTTACTTCAATTGAATTTTTTTCCATGGATTATTTCTCTTCAGCAAAAACCCATACATTTTTGAATTTTCACTGGATACATTTCAGTGGTGAATGGGAAATTCTTTGAGTTTTTGTTGAAATTTTGGGGATCAGGGAGGTGATAGAAAGCTAATATTTTCCACTAAAAATTTAATTGAATTGAAAATGCCAGAACTTGAATGGAAGTTGTTCACATGCATTTCCTGGCAACTCACTCAGAAAACCCACAGTCCAGTAGTTACAGTAATTGTTTGGCTTCTGCTCCATAAGGAAAACATATGCAGAATTATCAAACAGTGGTTACAGATGGAAATGAGAATGTTAACTGAGACAGTTGTATTTCTTATAACCTTCAAGATTTTATTACCAAAACACTCAGTGTACTAGCAGTGTCTCTGTATATAAAATAGAAGTCCTATGCTGTTTGTATTGATGACTGACAATTATCCTGCAAAACTGCTTTTCCTTTGATAAGTGAGCCGTGCCTGAAGACTGTTAGGTAAGCTAATCCTTTGACTTCATTCTGACACTTGAACAAGAAGTCTTAGTCTGAAGACATTGAAAAACCTGCAGAGTACTTGTGTTTCTTCAAATTTACCTGTACTCAACTCTGAATCTACAGTAGTTTCCCATTTATGAGAAGTCATGTATGTAATTTGATTTGTATTCATTTTTTCTCTTACAGGTTTACAATGCTGGACCAAGCACTCTTCCTGGAGCTTTTCTTGACATTTCAATTCCAAACCGCCTCTCTGCCACTGGAGACGAAATATTTCATATTCAGCAGATGATGGTGAGTATGTTACGATGTGCTCTGAGCCCAGAGAGGCGCTGAGAGCTACTGATGACTAAAACAAAAGAAGTCCACCAAAATTCAGTGAGTCAGTTGCTTTTTAAGACAAAGGTTCTTTGCATCTGTGGCCAGATTGTAAGTAGCTGAACCCCTCCAGCTGTGGACTGTTCTCCCTCACCTAGGGCAAAGACTACTGATTGTATGTTCTTGGTTTCCTACAATGCCATGTAAAACTAGGTCAGGCTAATGCTGAAGGAAATATAGAGAACACTTCCAAAAGTCACACCTGCAAAAAGGATTGTCTCTTAATCCGTTCTCCCTGGCTGAGGAAGAATTAAATGGTGTATGTAATATCAGTAGGATGCTTTATCAAGCTGACTCAGATTCCCTGGGGTTTTTTCTGTGGTCATCAGCTAGGTCTGAATACATTATCAATATATATTTTGCTATAGTCCATGTTATAAGTTGCTCTTTTTGAGTGTTCTTTTAACAAATGTAAATAATAGAGAAAGTTATTCTTTCAACAGAATGCTTTTCAAAAGATGATTTTGTGTCATTTTCAAAGAAATTCAACATAAACTGTGGTAGAAAAATTCTTAGATTTAATTTCTAATATTTATTTATTTATTTATTTATTTCAAAGCCTTTTTTAGACCACTAAAATACCATTATTTACACTAAAATACTATACATTTATACAAAAGAGGGAAACCTTACTACTGAGGTTAATTTATTGCTGAAATTCAGAGTAATCTGCCTTTGTGAAATGAAACCAGCTCTTTGGGATAATTGAAAACAAGTATACTTTCATGTTGTTGGTAATACTTTTCTAGCCTTTTGGCTGAAAACTGTTGCCTGATATGTAGGTAACAGTGTCACTGAAAATGTGTAAATATAGATCTGAAAGATTTTTCTAAGCAGACTTCCAAGATTTTTGCTGCTGGAAGGTATGAGATAAATATAGATATGGCTTACAAATGGGCACTAAAGACAGAATGACTGAGAAACATATTGGGATATTGTATGAAGCAACAGTAGTGTATAGATTGAGTCAATTCTCCAACCAGACTTAATTAGATCTCCAGCATAAGTATCATTTTCTGTGGCATTGCCTTTTAATGTTTATTTGGTCCAGCTTTATATGCAGAAGATCACCTTTTCTTTAACATATTGCCTGCCAAACTATCATGACCCATTTCCTTGTTCCTTCCCTGGTCTCTGTGTGCTGTAGGAGAGGGTGTGTTCACAGCAGCTGCAGAGAGGTGGGAATCTTCTTAGTGGATTTTGTCTCCCCAAATGTTGATATCTCCTCTAAAGTCAGTCATCCTATAAAGGAGGTCCCAGCTGGGTGGTGTGGTCTTGAGCACTGTGGTAATAAATGCTAGCAGGGTTTGTATTGCTTTTTCCCAACAACAGGTTGCTTTTCTCTGCACATTATTTGACTGAACTGTACTTTGAAGTTTGTTTTTATAGAAATGTTAAACTGCTGTTGTGAGACGTCTTTGCAGTTAGTAGGCAAGTATGTTTTTATGAGAGATGTCTGCCTGATACACTGGCATTCCAGTAATTTTGACTACTGATTTTGGTATATGGTCAGCAGAATTCTCCTACATTGACTTTCTAAATACCTCTAGCATGTTAATAAATGTCAGCCAAGAAAATCCTGTCTGGGAGAGGGGTTATCCTTGCTTTACAGATAATTGAAACACCAAATGGTTTGCTTGACATCACGCAGGAAATTTGTGTCAGACCCAGGCACTGAACTGTCGCTTTGTTGAGAGGATATAATGACACACACTTGTTGTAATCCAGAGCTGTAAGAAGCAAAAGTTGTTTATTATTCTCTGCTGCTGCTCTTATACCTCTTCACAATTACTGTGGCTTACTAAGATTGGCTGCTAGCAAACAATGACAAGGCTGTCTAACAAACAATGACCATTCAAGCAGTAATAAAATTAGCTATACAAGCAAAAGTATATTTGGTTACGTATTATATGCAAGTTCCTTCTTGTACACACTAAATGCTCCGTAACAAGAACACCTTCTCTTTGTGTCCAGAACATCTTCTTTTATTGATTATCTTCTTGACTTTCACTGTGGGTTTCCCTGTGGGTTTCATTGTGGCTGCAAAATCTCACGGGTAAATTCTGACTGTCTTTAGGTCTGACTGTGAGGCTTTCAGACCAGCTGTCAGCCTCATCACTGAACCAATATATCCCAAATCTTACTAGAACCAATGTGTACCAAGTCTTACTATTGTAACAGAGAAAACATCCCACTCTCTTTCCTACTGCCTCTCTCCCAGTGAGTTTTTATTGACTGAAAAGGGAACTAAAATAATGGAGCTTTTCAACTTTTTCTAGAACAAATATAATTAAACAACGAAACCTAAAAGGAGATAAACTTTAGAAAATGGTTTACAACAGCTGTTTTTCCAAGACAATTTTTTTAAGCATAGTCATTAAATATTTAAAGCTTTTGCTTACTTTGAACTTCCCAGAATCTAGACTGCAATGAAGATAGTAAGGTGATAGAATCCTTTCAGACAGTGCAGGTGTTTCTGTAATTATTTTCTTTATGCCTATAATCCAGCCATTCTAGCTGCCAGTGTTGACAAAATTTTGAGAATAGCTGTCATTAATGCAGAGGATTAGGAATTGTCATTCATCTGTAAAATAGACTGTTGATACAGCACTTAGGATTTGATAACATAATGGTTTTTATTTTAAAGCTAGTAATTATATTGCCACTTCTCTGATACACAGTAAGGCAGTGAAATTTATGAGTCAAAATGCATAGTTAAAGCACTAGAGTTTGTTTCAAATACACATAAACTACACAAGATAGTTTCAGAAGGAAACTCCCTCATTTTGTGTTGAGTGAGCTAGTCTTTCAGGCACAAAAATTAATAGCAGGAGGACAGTCACATATGGCTCACTGGAATGGTCTGTATCTCTGGGAGGTGTTAATAGGAAGTATTATCTGCTGGTCTTAGAGGAAATGACAGCCCTCATGCTTCCTCTGTTCCTGCCGTTCTGATCTTTTGGCTTTATTGCAGAAACTGTTTTAACATTTTCTTCGAGACAAATTCAGATCATGGAAATGTTTTGACATTTGGAGTTCTGCCTTAGAGATGCTCAGATGCAATTCAAAGACTATTGGGAGCAGTACTGCAGTTCCTGCAGCACCTCCCCCAACAAAGCCCCCAATATATAAAGGGAATGAAGCAACGATAATAGCCAGAAATAAACAAAAAAATGGATAATTATAAGAAAACTAGGAGAAAACCCCCAAACAATTGAACTTACTCCCTATTAAAAATTTTTAATGAATAGGAGATACTAGAAATTTTCAAATAATTTTAGCTAGGAAATTTCACCTCTGACATTGGTTTTACATAGTAAATACTCAGATTCTGCAGTGGTAAATGATATTTTGGAAGCACTTAAGTCAAATTAGTAGCTGTTTGTTTTTATGTATTTTTGTATTTGTTTTCTTGCAAAGGTTAAAAACCAGCCAGGTTAAAAACATAATAAATTAAATACCTCAGCTTGTTAGTAAAAGTGTTGTGATAGAACAGTATAGATGATGACATAAAAGAGCTTCACACAAGCAGAGAATATACAAAAGTATATTCTCCTTTCTTCAAGCCAATGATTATCTATTCTTCCAGGAAGGAAAACAGTTCTCATTATATTTGTGTATGTTTTTGGTTTTGAACTGAAAGATCAGTAATTTCCTTTGTGTATCCAGCTAGGGATACACAAGGGCAAGGGAAGCACTATCTGACTTGTCAGCCAAGGAGATGCTTTTTAGGATTGCCAAAATGATTTTCACAATGGGAGTTCCTATGAAGTTAACCAGGGTATTTCCTGAAGCTGTCCATAAATTAGCAATGTGTCCAGGATTATTCTGGTGCTGGCTTTATGGAACTGGATCAGACTGTTGCCTTCCGGTTTATTTTATTTTCACTGAAGGTAAATGCAATTATGAGGGATTAACAGTTGGAAACCAAGTTAGTCTATTTGAACTGGATGATCCTCTTCCCTCCTCTGGAAGGACCAAGCAGAGCCTGTTTGGGTGAATCAATACCAAGAATATTAAAAAAAACATGTTACCACCATCACTGAGATAAGAATCTTGTTGGAAAGTAAGATGCATATGTTGCAAGACAGTCTCTTCAGAAAGAGTTTGCAGTCTAGGCAATGGTATAAAAGGGAATTTGGAAGAAAGAGGGAAAGAAATACTGTTCTCAGTTTTTTGATGACAAGCTCCCTCCTTGCATGTAACTCTTGATATCTAAGTCTAGTAATTACTGTTTTAGTAATTGCTATTAATAGAATATATTTAAATTACTATGTTCTCTTACTCTAGCAATTAAATGGATAGAAGGGCATCAAAGCGGCTCTGGAGAAGCACTTGCCAGTCTCCACTGATAATACAGAAACCATCTAGTTTCCCTGATTTTCCCTAGGCTTCTAAACTTAGGTCTTGAGAATTATTTACAGACAGTGAAAAATGGGTTAAACTTCAGTCTTGTGACTCCTGTCCCCATCAACCTTAAATGGGCCAGTTAGCCCGGGCCACTAGTTCCTGGTCCTACCCTTCCCATCACTTCTTGATTAGGGAGCAAAATAAAAAGTCCTTCTCTTGGAAGGACAAACAGAAGTGCTCCAGTTGTCCTATTATGTTTGGCATACTCACTTCACTCTTCTTTCTACACAGGTGAGACCTGGATTGTGCCTTTATGGTAGCTGGGTATCAGTAAGATTTTAAAAAGTAAAGCAAAGCTGAATGAATTAATGGAAGAATTGAAGAGAATTCCTTTTACAGGTTGCCTTTTAAATTGATGGCTGCCTGAGCATGGGACTCTAGAAATGCTTGTCAAGTTCATTAGGGAAAGCTGTGTAAAATAAACTTTTACCTCTTCCTGTGAATGTTGAAAGAGAAAAAGTAAAATGGAGTCAGTCCCAGAGCTACAAGTGCTGGCTGATGACAGGTTACATTTTTAAGGCCAGTTTGTATAGCAGTAATGTAATTTTTCTTCCTTCATTTGCACCGTAATGTCTGTAAGGAGCAGAAAGAAGTTAAGGAGAAGAGTTAAAGCTTGCTGTCTCATTCCACAAAAGGTCCCAAACTATTTGAGGTTTTTCTTCACTTATAGAATGTAAAACAAATATTTTCAATTTTAAAGCCATAAATGTAATTTCTGCTTATTATCTGTAGGTTTTTTCTTCTAGCACAGGAATAAGAAGCTTTGTCTGCTGCAATGCTGGTGTTTAAAACTTAAAACTAAGCTAAGAAGGACTGTCAGAGGTCTCTAAAATGTGGTTGGGTATGAGTGTTCCTTGAGGCATATGTTGAGATTGTCAAGCTCACAGCTACATGTTCCACATACAGAGGCAAGCCTGTATATTTATGTAATTATGTAGAAAACTTCTTGTTTGTTGGTAGATGGTTTAAAGTTATTTATTTATGTCATTTGACATTTCGGGTCTTGTCTCTGAAAACATATATGTGCAGTCCAAGCATGTGAAAACAGAAATATTTGCTGATTGTATTTGATACAGCATTTTTTTTTCCAGCAGCAATTCATGCTGCTGCTGGTTGCCACATTTGACAGAAAGATTGTACCGGGACATTTTGCACTTACAGCAGGTTTTATTTTAGCCCTTTGTATTAGTCGTCCTGCTTGTAGTCTCTTCATTTCAATGACTGTTACACACACACTGGCATACACATATTTTGGCTCTGTATTTAAAGGCATAGCTAGATCACTGGAGGAAGTTGTTCATTCCAAGGAACATATTGTACAGAAATTTGTACAGAAAATTGTACAGATACTTTCTGACCTTCCTGCCTCTTTCACTTTAACTGCTTTTTAAATGGCTGTTCCAAAACATTTTTGCTTAGGCAGTTGGAGGTGTTCCCTACCCTACCCCCAGTGCAGAACACCTCTGTGATATCAGCTGAATCTGGCTTTGCCTAGGAACCCTGTCCCTTGCAGGAGAAACTAGTGCATCTGCCAGGTCCAGGATGGCTGCGAGGAGAGACAGAAACATACACTGTGGTCCAGTATGGCACAGTTGCCTTTAGACAGGAGCAGGGAGCAGGACTGCAAAAGCAGCTCAGAAAGAGTTCCTAATGTCAGCATGATGAACTGGAACTCTTTAAGCAAAGAGGAACTTTCCTCTCTTTTAAGTTTCCATTGTTACACAGGAAAGTCTGCCCAGCCATAAAATTAAGCTTTTTGCTGAGTTAAGACCTTAAAATAAATCTAAAAACCCCAGCATTTTTGCCATCTGAATCACTATACAAAAGCTGTGCCTTGGTCAGAGCTCACGGCATTTCCAATGTTTCAAAATAATCTTTTATGCATTGCTGAGTGCATCCTTGAAGATGGAGCAAAACTTCTTAACATGGAAAAAAGTTTTCTGTGACTTCCTAGTTGGGATCTTTAGGTAAAACCAGATTGAACAAATATTTTTACATTTTCCACTTGTTTTGACCAAATATTCTAGAAATGAAAGTGCTATGCTATTTGTATAAGCAGTGAATTTTTTAAAAAATTCTAAAGAGGATGTTCTTGGAAAATGAATTTTGAATGTAAAAAAATAATTGTCTATGTAGAAAGTCTAATGATATAAAAATCGAGGCCATTGAAACATGGGAAAAAGACATTGTGACCCATATATTAAATCAGGCCACAGCAACACAGTGTTCTTGTCCAATTGTGGCCTACTCATGGTTAGATTCTAAACTAAAGTGAAATGTGTCAACTTACTTAATTATTGAAATTTTACAAGACTGCCTCCAAAAATATCGTGGCCTTTCAAATGAGTGGCAGTTTGATTAATATTTTGGGTCAGCTGAAAGTATAGCTACTTTGTGAACAGCCCATAGCTCCTATTTTATTTAGCTCCACATTGTTTTCACTTGCCTCTCCTCATGGCCTTGTAAGGTTACTTAATGGATCTGTGGACTACTGGTTTTCCTTGCCATCATTGCTATTTTTAGTTGAAATCTTTCAGGAGTTATGTAAAATGGGTTAATTTTTAAAATTATTTTCTGTTGTTTCAGTGGCTCTTAAATTTATTACCAGAATCAGCAGGACTGCTCTGATTCAAACGTACTTCATTATCTGTGAATATTAAACATTCTTGGCATATGGCACAAGTAGTCAGATAACATATTTATGTAACTCATTTGTCTACTGTTGAAAGTCTGACCTTGTCTGGAATTTCATGTCAGTACCCCTTTTTTCTCAGTGTGACATGTTAGATTAACCCTGCCTATCAATTCTTTGTTCACCTAATAAAAGGTGAATCAGTATCTTTGAATCAGAATACATGTATACATGTTTTCCCTAATACTAGGATGAATGTGCTATGGTTAGCAACAAAGACAGATAAACACATCTGTTATTTATTTTTCAAATTTGAAAACTTGAACCACTGGTTAGTTATTCATACATAAATAAAACAGTTTAGAAAAACGTACAGGGGAAAATACATAAAAACTCTCTGCCAGCAATTTCCAGACCACAGCCAAACTCCTTGTCCTTTGGAGTCAGTATAGCCCAGGAATGATGAGATAGGCATCCATTACAGAGTTGAATAATGTTAAAAATTTTGTGAAATTACTGGCCTGTGTTCAGACCTTGAGCATGTTCCCTGCAAGTAAAATTGCTGTTCCGAATATCTTGTGTCTCATGATGTTTTCCCTGAACTTGCCCACACACTTTTTCTGAGGTTGGATGTGGGTTTGATTTTATCACATGCACTCATGTCTGGATTCCACCTTCCTACTTGCCTTGTATCAGCTTAGTTCTGCTGGCTTCCAGGCCCTGCTCCACAACCAGTGATGATTTAGCTCAAGAGGTGAATCCCAGACTTACAGCATGAACCTGGAAACCTTAAGTTTTAATACCATAATGTATTCTTTTGCATTGGTGAAAATCTAGTGTTGCTAGTATAAGTAATGAGCTGAAGATGCACATTTGCTTGCCCATTTATCTTGTAAAATGTCAGTCATTAAATAAGGGAATAGCCCTCAGCTTCTTATATACAGCAGTGCAACAGGGAGATTGTACATAATGCTTTGTTGGAAGCAACAGCCAGTTTTTGTCCCATTTTTCTGTCTCATTCTTCCAAGAGATTCCTATCACTTGCACATATTTAACCCCAGCTGCTAATATCCACTTCTTGTGCTTGGTCCTCAACTGACCTGTCCGGCCCATTTTGAAATTGTATTTCATTTCCTTCTCCCAGGCTGACATCTTGTGCAGGATACAGGGCCCTGAAAAAATGGGAGGTCTTGCCTTTGATGCATGTGAATGGGTTGAGGTTTAATCTAGAAGGGGCCACTGGCTTTTAGTTCACCTGTAAAGTTTATGTTACAGGTAATGTGGCCTAAATGCTTAAACTGTTTGCTGAAAGTTGGCTAAACCCCAACAATTTCTGAAAGGCCCCAAAGGCTTGCTAGAAATTGCCATGTTCTGAGGGTAGCTACAGATGAGCAGAGATGATGTTGCAAGTGCCCCGAAGGTGGGAAACAGTGCTGATAGAAGAATGGGAATGTGCTGAGGCAGAAGATACATTATTTGTCCTGGAAACTCCAACCACTCCCAGGTGACCTGGCTTCAAGTCCTTGGTTATCTTCTGTGTTTCCTGGAAAATGTGTGGTGATTTTCCCGCTTGCACTGGTACCTCCTTCTTGGAGTTATAAACCAAGCCCAAGTATTCTCATAAATCCCTACACATGCCGGGAAAGTCAGAGATGATGATCCCTGTATGTGTAATAAATTCAACATGCTGTTCTTATTACAGCCATATTAAATATCCTGCAGGCTTTTTTAGGATGTGATGTGTGTGGAATGTACATGATGTGTTTTACATACAACTGTTTCACTCTGAAATGTCCTCCTGCCACTTTTTCTCAAGAGTAGTGTAATCTTACATGATTAAAAACCATTGCTAGTTTATGGGTTTACCTCTGCTCGACCCATAAAGTAGCATGAAAAAAGTCATTCAGATTCAAATATTCAGAATCCATTAAAGTCATCCTGCAGTAATTTCTTCCTTGTTGCAGACAGAGCATTTTAAAAGCATGAAGTAACATGCATACTTTCTCCAGTGGTTATATCTTGTCTCTGAGAAATTTAGTGGCTTGTGCTGACAACAGAAGGTTGGCAGAGTAACCCCTTGTACAGGCAGTCCTATTTAAACATTTCTCAAGCATGTTCACAGGCTTTTCAAGGGGAGAGCAACTTACAGTAAATTAACAAAGCTAGAGACTAACTTGTCTCTGAATGAGTGTGTGGCCATTTATAGCATCATAAAATCAGAGAATGGTGTGTGTTGGAATGGGTAGTATAGGCAGTATGAGAGATTTTCTGCTGCTCTGCATGATGATAGATTAGTAATATTATTAGCCTTTGCAGAGTTATGGTGACATGTAGAGGCCTGTTATGCAAGGTGCTATTTCCAGTCTATGTTGTACAAATGTTGTGGCTTATATCTCTTTATATTTATGCATGTTACATGTATATGCACACATGTTGAATGCAGTAGGAGACTACACATATATATATACGCATACACACACACACACGCACAAACACACAAAAAACATGCACACACACATATATATGTTTGGGAGCAAGTAATGATTTTCAGTCCCTTAGATTTTGGATGTCCACTTAAGATTGTCTGAAACGTGGTGATTTTCAAGTGCCACAGGTGTATAAGTGAGGCACCTGACAATAATGTGTTGTTATTGAGAAACGTTGAAGGCTATTTTGACATACAGTGGTGTTCAGGAATGCACATAAGATCTGAGTGCAGGCTGTGCTACTGCTTTAATAACTCTGATATTTCACAGTGAGAATATCAGAATGATTTTTTTTTTACCTTTCTCTGCACTGGGGCTGAGCAATTTGACAAAAGTGCCTTTGAAATTGAGGCAAAAACTAGAAAAAACATGATGTGTGTATGGATGTTAAGTGTTTTGTAGCCTAAGGCAAAACATTGCTAGAGAATGGGAACATCCCTACTCATGGACACTATGGTAAAAATAAACCATTTTCAGTAAAAACCTCTGTGGGAAAATTTTCCTTTTGCTCTTGATGTTGGTTTGCCTCACGTCAAAGTTGAAGACATTCAAGGTAGTGAAAGCATGCTGCATTCTAATAATGAAAATGACAAATAATAAATATATCAAGTTATAAAATCTGTGTGAAAAGATTTTATACAATGTTTGGATTTCCATCAGACAACCATCCCCTTACAAATTTTTCTGTTTAGAATTGAAATTCTGAAAATGTAATTTCTTTGCAAAAAATGTATCTTTTTTAATTAGAAAAGTTTTCCAGGAGTTGAAGGCTAGGATCAGTAGTTAGTAATAATTACTTCTGTGTTACAAAAATTTTACACTGTTACCCTGAAAAAAATTGTGATATGTGTGATAGTCTAGATGTGATGACATAGACCATTGTATGTAAGAGAAGAAGAAAAAATAAAAAATAATTTAAGATCTTTGAAATTAGGCACTTTTTTCCTGCAATATAAAGCTCTTCGGTGAAATCTGCTAGGTCAGCCATTAATTTGTGGCTGCAGCACATTCAGGCCACAGGACCAGACTCAGATCAAGTTAGGAAAGTGTGTAATATGGACATAAGTGCTGAAGATGCTATGCAGTTAGCCTGGTTTACCTTTTTCTTTGGCCTACTTCATGTGCTAATGTGGACTTTGTCTACCTCTGTCTGGGTACAGATTTTAGGTACACTTCCAGTACAGGAGATTTATCGGTATGCACCAGACCAGTGCAGCACCGGACTGCAAATGATTTTATTCAGGATTTTATAAGTAGCTTCTGGAAAACAGAATGAAACAACCCTCAGCAGAGACAGCTCCCACAAAGCTCTTTGGAAGTCCTTTCTTGGGAGGCTGCAGGGCTACTTCTGCTTGGTACCTATCTTGGGAAAGGTCTTCATTTCCCAATCTGTAGTCTTAATGTAGGATTTAAGACAGCCTCCCTTTTGTCCTACTTGTGCCCTGCCCCAGTTGTTCATTTTTGTTAGGAGTTAGATGTTGACATTTCTCTGTGGCTTCTGTATAGTTCTTGCACTGACTAAAAATGCAGTGTACATCTCTTTCCACATTTTAGGTATTGCTCAAAAAAAGTCCCTTCTGCTGTTTCTGTATGATGCTGGATCCCAGATCCTGGGAAGACCACTTTGGGGGTAGTCCTTTTCTGTTTATAGGTTGATGAGAAATGGAAATTTTCAAAAAGCTCTGGTATGCCACATACCCTGAAACTCCAAGTCTGATGAAGAGCCTGGCTTCCTACTCCATTTCAAAGACTTGTACAGTTCTTGCATCTATAAGTCGTAAACATTTAGCCAGAAATTTCCTTGTCTGTGTACTACAAGGTGGCTGGGATAGCATCATGTTTAAACAATGAGAAACTAAAAATGAGGGTCACAATACAAATCATGATTTGTACTTCAGAGATGCAGCTCAGTCTCAGCATAATGCAAACAGGAGATGCAAAAATGCATCTTTTATGCTAAGATTTTATTTAACTAGTTGTCTGTCTGCAGCTGAATATGTAATCGAAAACAAAGTTTATTGAAAAGTTGCCGTTGTTTTTTCTGGCTAGTTGACTGAACCCTTAGGCATGTAAAAATTGAGAATAAGAGATGATGTGAAATATAAGTGTCTAACAGTCATCCTAACAAAACAAACAAACCAAAACCCCTAAAAAATATCCCACCAAACCAACTGCTGCCAGTCTTTTGAAAAGGATGGATTTGCTTCTACCTTAGCATGATCCACCCATTTAGAACTTTTTTGTTAATTTTTTCCCAGTTTTGTGGCTCTGTGGCTTCAGAGTGCTAAAAGAAATGGATTGCTGCTCAGCTGCCTTGCATCCTTTCCTTCCTGCTGGCTGTCAGCACATGCTGATTGATCACAGGTACACAGATGAGTGTAATCGAATTTCTGCCTGGTTGAATTCCCCCAAATTCTGCAGGCCAAATAGCAGTGTCTGCCTTCTAGGAAGTACCCTCTGCCTCTGGCTGCTAAAACAGGATGTAAATGACCTGATGGTCTGTTCCAGAGCAGTGCAGGTAACAGGAAGTGCTTAGCTCTTGCATGTTTCCCTCCTAATACGGACTGAAACACTGAATTTAGTATCCATCTCATATAGGATTGCTGTGTAGCTGGCAGGGAGGAAAAGGTATTTCCAAATTCAGAGTTGGTCCTCTGGAGGTGCCTTTTTCTGTTTCAGCTAAAGTGTTTAAAAATTATGCCAATCTTCAGTTTAAGAAAAGATAATTTAAAGTAGAAAGGACCAGATTCATGTTGCTTCATGCTAGACAATTCCTTTTAGTCTTGTGAGATATTTCTGCTTTGGCTTGTTCTTAAACTGTACTTTTACAGGATGTAAATATTTGGGGAGTATGCCAAAAACTTGTATAGTGCAGAAACTTGTACTGTCCTTTCTGTATCTCTTGCATAAATCTAATGAAATCTGTAATTTAAACTTTCAGGAATAAAAAACAAGTACTTAATAGATCCTGACATTTTGCTGGTTTTAATTTAACATAAGCCTTCTTGTTGATATGGATCTAATTTCCATGTGAAAGATCAAAGAAATAAATGTCTACGGGCTTTGTGAATCTCTTACCTAAAATAAATAATGAAAACCCATTTCAGGTGATCTGGACAAATCATAGTCTTAATCTTCAGTTGAGCCCCAAGGAGACTGTAAATTTTGGGTTTATCTGTTGGGAATATAAGGACAGATTATGTTAAGTCAGGTTGTGAATACATACTTCAAAGAATAGATTATGAAGTATTTGTGGGCCAGTGAAGCAGAAAAGGTACATCTTTCAAAGAGACAGAGATAATAATTTGTCTGGAAAACAGCATTTAAAATCTAGATAGACATTTGGGGTTTGCTTCTTTTTTCATAATACTTAACACAGATACAAAATGTGTATTGCTGAATTGGACTCAGAGTATGCAGTAATTTTGTATCTGTAACAACTTTTTTTCTCCCTCTTTCAAGGATTTATGATTTGCATAAGGTATAAGTTTTCAGTTTTCATCCTGTCAGAGGATGTGAGGAGGTCAACAGCAGGATGTGTAAGAATGTCAGTTGCTGGTTTGTGAGAAAATCTCCCTCTCTCACTCTTACAGGTTTTAAGGATGGTAGCAGGAAGAATTTGCTGATACTTCATTGTCATAGTTTTTATTAAATTTCGGTAATTTTTTCAGTAAATATTCATAAGCTGCAAAAAGTGAGAAGGCTTTTCTTGAGCAAGATTATCTTGACTGAAGCTCATTTTATCAGTTTGGTGCTCTTCAAGTCTTACTTGCCTCAGTCATCCACTTTCTTGGACAAGTGAATAAGCTAATGACACAAAAAGGGGATTTTGCACTATTTCTGCTAAAGGTAGAAGAACAGATTTAGTGCCTAGGCTTGTGCATTTACACAAAGATTTCATTTATCTTGTTAGATACAAACAAGGGATGATATTTTATCTGATGCAAACAGGGATGCAGCTGAGTTGGCTAAAACACCAAAAAAGGTAATACGAAGGGTAACACTATTGTCTTAGTGTAAGACAATTTAGGGGATGGGGTCTCCAAAATAAGTTACTTCCCCTTAGTTTTAGCTTCTCCCCTTTCCACTAATAAGGAGAGACAAATACGAAGAGATACAAGTGAAAAAAAGTAACGGTTTACTTAAAGAAAACAGCAATAATCAAGAAACACAAAAGCAAACGGTTCAACGCCCACGCACAAATGGGGATGAGGTTCCCCAAATTGTCCTGGGGAACACAGACAAAGATGGTGGAGATTCCCGTCCCTGGGCCACGCAGCCGAGAGAGAATGAAGGAAACAACACAGCAAACAAGCTTCCGTTGTTCCAAAACTCCCTCCCCGTC
>VZRQ01007971.1:162186-187721 GCA_013397975.1 Machaerirhynchus nigripectus | reverse complement strand
CCGGCTCCCAGCAGAGCAGTGAAAGGCGGGCTTGGGATCCTAGGGCCCCTGAGGCACCAGAGCAGATGATGAAAGGGTCCCCTTTTAGTGCGGTAGGGTGTTAAATCGGGTCCCAGTGCAAACAGCTGCTCCAGCCAGCAAGCTCCACTCGCGCTAGAAGAAAGGCAGCAGAAGGCAGGACCCCACAGCAATGACGAATTCTTCCTACCACGACTGCAGCCTCTCACTCCACTCTGAACACTGGGAGAACAAAGGGACTTAGGCACTTATCCAACCCCTTTTCCCAGTTCAAATCTTGTGGCATCTCCCCATATGCGAGAAAAGCCCCAGGTAAAAGAGGACAGCTGGACCACTGCCCCTGTGGCCAGGTCTTTTTGTCTCTCTTCAGTGCCCAGTAATTTGTCTCCTAGCAACATGTATGGGGGCAAACTTCATTAAGAGAAAAAGAAAAACAGAAGGAGAACTCCTAAAACCCCAACACTTGCCTTCTGGATAGAGTTCACTATTGTTCTATGTCCAGCTCAGTCACTCCAGGTTTAATGCATACCCCAGGTAACCCAAAATGTTACTGTATCCCCTATCTATCTATGCCCAAAATTGTTACTGTCTCTTTAAGACCCCTGCAGCTGGAATCCGGAATGGGGAGGTTGTGCCCAGGGCTTTTAAAAGTTGGGACACTCAGGCATATCTCTCTCTCCCTGTTTGGCTTGCCTCTTGGCCTTTTCTTGCCTCTACTCGGAACAGTAGCAAGTGGAGAATCTGCATTTTGCAGTCAGAAAATGTTTCAGAGTGAATTTTGCAACACCTGTGAACAGCACTAAGCCAGAGCTGGTCTGGTGCCAGGCCACTACGCATCAGTGCTGACAGTCCGTTCTTTCCTTTCCTCTTCTTCCATCGGAGTAGGGACCCAAGACAGCAACACCAAAACTGGCGGAGTCCAGCAGGTGTCAGGAGGCGGCAGCTAGCGGCAACACTGATCCCACACATGCCAGCAATTCCTATCTGCCACTAGAACTGCTTCGTAAGCTCCTCTACCTTCATGGGAGGGTTTGCTGCCATTTCCCCTTTGTCTTTAGAGCCACACACTCAGCTGTGGCAGCCACCATCTTAGGATGGGTCCCTCTGCCATTTCAAATTTCTCTTTGTCTCTGGTGGGGGTCCATGAGATTTAGCAATTTTGTATCTAGTGATTATTTACTGGGGGTTTTTTGCCTGTTGCTGTTTTGCTTGCTGGTAAACTGATATTTTTTCACTTGTATGTACTATAAGTAGAAAGGGATTGGTTTAAAATGAAGGGGGAGAACTCACTGTAGAGTGTTATCATTAAATTGTCTTAAACGAAGACAATGCAACACAGGGAAGTGGTTGTCCTCCATGGTGTGGTGGTTTGAACCTGAGTTGATGGACAGTTGTTTAGACCAGTAACACTTCTCGAAATCTACATATTTAAACTGTGTGGATGCGCAGGAACTCTCTCTTGCTTCCGGCCCTTGGACAGGTAACTGGCCTGCCCGCTCGGCCCGTGTGGGCCGGTCTGGGCCTGGCCGGGCCTGGCTGCTGGGCCCGGCAGGGGCGGGGCTATGGCCCACAGCTCCATGTGGGCTGGCCCTCCCAGAGCAGCTTGGCAAGATCATGGCTGCTCAGCTAAACTTCTTGGCTGTCCCTGCTCCATCTCGGCCCGGCGGGGGCCGGGCCACAGCCTGCGGCTCCGTGCAGGCTGGGATGGCCCTCCCTCCCTCTCCGATGCAGCTGAAATGAACTCTACAGCGAGACCAGCTCCAGCCGCTGCCTAGTAGAGATCACGTGAGCAACAGAGACAGATAAGCTCCAGCTGCAAACCCAGGCCCGGGTAAGATTAACCCCTTCGGAACTGTAAGTTCCCCAGAAGAAATGAAACCTGCAGACATCAATCCTCTCCCAGGTCAGAGGAAAGGGAAAGGCAAAGGCACCTGAATAGATACCATGATAGTGACACCAAAGTCAGTGAAGAAGAAAGAGCTGAAGCCCAGAGGGAGGAGATAGAGGAGATGCTTCAAACCTAACTTAGGAGCTGAAATTCTTTTGTAAAACTATGGTGATTGACTATAATTCATCAGAGAACCCCTTGTAATTTCATGATAAGGATGGCGGGTAGAGAGTTCAAACTGTAGCCATGAGCAAAGATGCCTATGCTGAAATCAGTAAATGTTGAAGTAGCTGTGATCCACTTGAGAAACCTGAACAGAAAAGAGAGAGAGATGCTGATGAAGTGAAGACCCTTGCTCCCAGGGAAAAAGAAGACCTCTGTTCCTAGAGATGAAGATGTTTCCAGAGGTAGATGAAGAGAACCTTTGCTTTTGAACAGCTCATCCTTAAAATAGTACCCCATTAGCTAAGATTCAACCCTCGAAAACCGTTCTGGGGAAAGCTGTAAGTCAAGGGAAGGGACTTTTCACATGCCAGCAGAGAACCACCCCGGGCTGCTGTTTGTGCTGTGACAGTAGAGCCATGAGAAGATTCTTTCTTGTGGAGAAGCCCCATAGCATGGCAAAAGAGACTCCTCCCTAAGTGAACTGATGAAAGAGTATTATAGAGGTGGTAAACTGACTGAAATAATCCCAAGTTTGTGTCTTTATGTTGTAACTGGGAGGAGGGAGGAGGATGGGGGTAGGAGAAATGTTTTGAAGGTTTATTCTGACCCTCATTATTCCTTTTTCTTTTAGTTCTGTTAATAAGCTTATTTAAATTCTTTAAGTTTGGAGTGTGCTTTGCATTCCTCCTAACTCTTACCTCACAGAAAGTAAAAAAATGCGAACAAACCCACTACACATGGATTTTTTTGTGCTCAGAATTTAGGTATGTTTATGTCCGCAATGATAAAACAATATATTTTGGGGAAAAAAAATAGCAAAAAAAACTTATAAAAATTAAGTTTATGGTTGTGAAGACTTGGAAGGTGTCTTTACGTGCATATCTATATGCAAAGAGATTTAAATGTATATTCATGAACCTAAGCTTTAGCTGTCTGCCTGCAGCATGGAGGACTCCTGACTTTGGCCTGTTCTCCAAGTCTGTGTTGGAAGGAGCAGCCTGTGGTGCTGGACAGTGTTCATGATATCCCAGCTGTTTTTTTTAATGCGTGTGGGAATACTTCTTCCACTCAGCAACCCACCACCAACCTCTTGTTTTTTAGAAACACTCTGCATTTTAAGGCACCAGATCTCTCCAGCTTACCTTTTTGATGCCTGGCTGGAGCTTTCTCCAGTAGCTTTGCAGCCTCCTTGCCAGTGAATTATTTGATGCCTTAGTGTTTTCATCATGTTAAGTTACTGATTTTATTGTTTTACCTTTCCATTTGCTACTAGAACATTCCTTTTATAGATTTTCTTGTCTTTATACTGCAGTCTTTCAGGTAGAAACATACACTTGGGTAAAGGAATGCAATATGCAATAACAATAAAATACAGTTAATTTCCAAGGGATAGAGACAAGCAGGTTGCAAGGAAACCTCAGGTTTGTATTTTTTAAGAAAATACTGCTTTTCTTAGTATATGTAAATAAATAAATATATAAAAGGGATGTGTATGCATATATGTACAGACATATAAGAGAATGGTGTCTTTACTGCTGAAGTCCCCCCAAGCATAACAGTACTTGAATGGAAAAATCAACCAGCAGTGCAGTGTGGTTTGAAAGACCAGAAATAATCTCTAGGTGATAATACAGAAATAAAATAGCATTTTTGTATAAGCCCGTGCCTTCCATAGTACTGTCTCATGATGCAAGTGCATAAAATTCACTTAATATATAGAAGCAAGAAGAAAATAAAATGTTTCAATTTGTATTTTAAATCAGCTTTTGCTGAAGTATGTTTCTTTTCTTTCTGAGTACTGGTGCAGTAGCATGCATCTCTTGTGCAAAGGGCTTTGACAGGGTATGAACTTCAATTACTTTCAGAAATTCCTACTCTTATTCTTAACTTCTTGCCTACGTGCTTTCCTGAAATAAGGTGTTTTAAAACTTCTTTAAAAAAAAATTCTGTTTCTTCTTAATTTCTTAACCAAGATACAGCTGTCAGGATATAGCAAGTGTTTGGGACAGGTAGAAGATGAACTGGTAGGTGCTCTTGTACGTCTGGGTTCGACATTGCAAAAATCAGTGGTTGGGTGGAAATCTCAGTTATTTTCTGGAGGGCAGTTACACTATGTAAAACCTGATTGAGGTGTGAGCCACATAAAGCTAAATGGCAAACTGCACTGCTTCCTGGGCTAAATCCTGCATGTACAGTGCAAAATGCAAAATGTAAATATGAAACTAAAAATCCTCGTATGTCATCAAGACAATGATGTTCTTCATGGTTTCTTCCTGGCATTTTATCAGTCTGAAAACAAACATCTAATCCATTATGTATTTTGTAACTGTTGTGTATATGCTTTCTGTGAACCAGCTGCTTGCCGCTACTGGGATATTTTGACAACCCCACACCCCTTATCTTTGGCATCAGTTACTCTTATCACTCCTGTTTTCTCTGTAGTTCAGGGCTATGGAAAGTGTTTTGAGCTGGGGGCTGCCTTGTGCTCCCCAACCTGTTAGCCACCCTGTAGAGGCTGTGCTGCTGGGGTGGAAAGGATAGGGAATTCAAGGTTTGCCCAAGAACGGCTTTCAAGACTGCACAATGGCCAGTGGGTCAAGCAGCAGGTGGCAGATGGTGTGCTTCTGTTTAGTACCAATTACCCTCCGCCTCCAACCTTCCCCCTAAGGATGGCTTGCTTCCCTGGCATCCTGCCACAGACTGTATTGCCTTCCTTCTGATACTCCACATACACAATATACATTGACTGTCTGCTCAGTCTGATTTGATTTGGGTTTGGCTTGGTTTTTTTTTTTTGTTGGTACCTTCTTCACCAAAACTCATTGCCATTACTGTGTATTAATGCAGGCAGATTTTGAGGGCTTAAGACGGCTAGGGACATTAACATGCACAACATCCCTGCTCCTCTCCAAACCACAAAGCCATGAAGGGTTTTTTTATGAATGTATGTTGATTCCAGACTGCTAGAAGAAACCAGATAGATAAGAAGCTGTTTTTCTACCCTGTTAGCTCAAGCTGTGACTGCAAAAGCTACAGCCAGGGTCTTCTAGCCAGTGTGCTTCAGACCTGAAACATGAAGCTCTTGCTATAGAGATTATGTATGATTTCATCTCTGCAGCTGTTTCTGGCTCTGTCTTTTGGCAGGATGAAGTGCATACCAGTCTATTGTGCTGGAGGTTGTGATATGTTAACATTTGCTCTCTGAGTAGTGGAAAGAAGGCACCACCTCCTTTTGCATCCAGAGGCTGCTTGAAAGGTTTCTTTGGTAAAGCTGGCAATACTTAAAATGAAAGGAGTTTGGGTTTTTTAGAGTCAGAAAGGAAAGTAACATTAGTCTTGTTATCTAAGAAAAAATCATCACACCATAAGATGGATGCTAACCTTAACATCTATGAAAACTGAACTGCCACATCAGATAATCTTTCCAAGCTGCTCAGAAATACAAGTAAGGCAGGAGATCTGTGTTTGATCTCTGTTTGGTATTTCCCTTACACTAGCTGTGAGGGACAGTGCTGCGTAGGAAGTTCTCTGTTCAGCAAAGTATCTTTATAGTCTGACAAAGGCTTTGTGCTAGTGTCTGAAATTCTAAAATTATTCTTTTTCTTGGCTGAAGAACTGGTCCATGTTGGAGAGCTATATTGAATATGTATGGGAATTGGTAATGCTAAATATGTAGATCTTAGTTCATGTCTATTTGCTGTGTTTTCAAGTCTTGTTATCATGACACCAAAGCAAGGCCACTCATGGTCATCTTTGAAAGGTCACGGTGATCAGGAGAGGTGCCTGAGAAATATCACCCTGGTCTTCAAAAAGCAAGGAGGACCCAGGAACTACCAGCCAGTCAACTTCATGTCAATCCCTGGAAAGATGATGGAGCACTTCATTCTGGAGGCCATCTCTATCCACCTGGATGACAAGAAGGGGATCAGGAGTAGTCAGCATAGATTCACTAAAGGCAAGTCATTCTTGACCAACTTTATGGCCTTCTGTGATGAAACAATTACCTGGATTGATGAGAGGAGAGCAGTGTGTATTGCCTACCTCTATTGCAACAAGGCTTTTGACACTGCCTCTCACAATATCCTCATAGACAAAGTCAGGAAATGTGGACTGGATTAATGGCTAGTGAGGTGGATTGAGAACTGGATGAACAATAGATATCAGAGTGTTATAATGGCACAACGTCTAATCAGAGGCCTGTCACTGGTGGTGTCTTCCAAGGTTCAATACTGGGTCCAGTATTGTTTAACTTGTTCATCAGTGACTTGGGGGAAGGGGCAGCAAGCTTACTGATGACACAAAGCTGGGAGTAGTGGCTGATACCTCGGAGGGGTGTGAAGCCCTTCAAAAGGCCTCAAGCGTTTGGAGAGATGGGCAGAAAAGAAAGTTCTGAAGTTCAACAAAGGCAATTGCAGGGTCCTGCACCTGGGAAAGAATAATCCCCTGCACCAGTACAGGCTGGCAGCCAAAATGCTGGAAAGCAGCTCTGTGGAGAAGGACCTGTGGGTCCTGGTGGACAACAAGCTGTCCAAGAGCCAGCAGTGAGCCCTTGTGGCCAAAAAGGCCAATGGTATCCTTGGGTGCTTTAGGAAGAGCATTTCCAGCAGGTGGAGGGAAGTGATCCTGCCCCTCTACTCAGCCCTGATGAGGCCACATCTGGAGTGCTGTGTCTGGTTCTGGGCTCTTCAGGACAACAGTGACATGGAGCTCCTGGAGTCTGGTTCTGGGCTCTTCAGGACAACAGTGACATGGAGCTCCTGGAGCAGGTCCAGTGGAGGGCAACAGAGGTCATTACGGGAATGGAACATCTTTCTTATGAGGAAAGGCCAAGAGAGTTGGGCCTATTTAGTCTAAAGACGAGATGACTAAGGGGGGACCGCAACAATGTATGCAAATATTTTAAGGAAGGATGTCAAGAGGATGGAACCAGGCTCTTCTCGGTGCTGCCAAGCAATAGGGCAAGAGGCAACAGGAAGAGACTGATGCACAGGAAGTTCCAACTGAATATGAGGAAGAAGTTCTTTACTGTGCAGGTGACCGAGCGATGGAACTGATTGATGAGAGAGGTTGTGGAGTCTCCCTCTCTGGAGATATTCCAGAACTATCTGGATGCAATTCTGTGAAATGTGCTCTAGAATGACCCTGCTTGAGCAGGGAGGCCGGACCAGATGACACACTGCGGTCCCTTCCAACCTTACCTATTCTGTGATTCTGTGATAACATCTCATCAATAGAGAAAAGCAGTGTGTATAAATCGACTGTATTCACATTCTTCCTCCAGAAAAGCTGTGATCCTAATCAGCATTAAATTACCTGTGAAATTGAGATGAAGGATGTCTGAGTACTTCTTTATTGGAACACTGTGACAAAATATAGTGACCCTCTTTCTCTCATCTGTGCCTGTAATTTTAGTGGCTGTTTGCTCAGGCTACATACGCTTATGGAAACAGAAATGTTTGTTAGTGGGATCTTGAGAGGCTGTCCTTGTCCCATCTCCCACTCACAGAAGAGCTATTGGCTGCACTTGCTCAGGATCCCCATGGTTTCCTCTGAGGCTTGGAAATCTGCATGGTAGGAGAACTCAAGCCATCTCTCTCCCCTGTACCAGTGCTGCCATCTCCTTCCTTTTGCAGCCTTTTCTTGAATGCCCACCTCCAAGATTCATAGAGGTTGCATGGTATTGTATTGCCTTTGCTGTCTCATAAATGAAGCTGTTTGAACAGGGTTAGGAGTAAGTGAATGTATTTTATGGGTCTTTCACTGGCCTTTTATCTTGGGATTGCAAAATTATATGTGACTCTAACGCCTGGATTTTCGCCTTTTAACAGTTCAATTTTTAAAAAAATTTAACAGTAATTTTAAAAAACCTGATTTAACAATTCATATCTACAAAATGGTTTTGGCATTTTTAGGCAAAGATGGTGAAAGTAGTTTGTGAAGGAGGGAGGAAAACTAGCTACCTAGTCTTGCAAAACAAAGCCAGATAAAGCAAATGCATTACCTTTTAAAAAAACCCCGCTACCTCTCTGCATTTGCTGGATATTAAATTGCAAAATTTAACATAGAAATAGCCATCACTGAGGAGAGCCATTTTTGAGTTTTCCACTGAGGAACTAGTTTTGATTGAAATAAGAGACTGAAAATTCACACAGAATATATGAATAATATAATTTGCTCCCATTGTCTTTTTGAGACAGATGGTGGGAAGGCTCTTTATTGACTGTATTTCCCTGCCATACGTGCTGTAGAAAAAGAGAGAACAGCTCCCAGCATTTCCAGAAGAACCCATGACTGCATGTGTCCTTGCCTCTTTCACAGAATGTGTTTTGTAAAGCACAGCAGGGACGATTTGTATTTAATAGGGATGTATGAGTTGTCCAGTTTTTTGGGGGGGAAAAAATAGTTGATAAGCCGTCTTGGTTTAAAAGACAAGTATCTGCCAAGGAAGGTGAACCTTCCTGGAATGGAAAGCTGACCACTCCCTCCAAATTATTGTGACTTCAAAAATTACGGGGCTTCCAGGCAAGAATATGGAAAAAGGAATAACAGTTCTTTACTAGAATGTATCTATGTAACAAGACAGAACAAACAACAACAACGATAAAAAAAACCCTCAGTAACAGACTTTTCCCACCCGTTAAGCAATTTTCCCTTTGGTGTAGTTACAACCACAACAGGCAGGGAGTGATGGTGACTCAGGTGAGGCAGAGAAGGTGCAGTACCCCCCTCACAGCTTCAGGGGGGGCTCCGATGCAAGAGCGGGAGCTCGCTGGTGGTGATGGCGGCTCAGATGGGGCAGAAGGAAGAAGGGTCGACTCCCTCAGACACCCATTCAAGTGGTGATCGGTCTTTGGCACCGCAGCTGGTATATGCTGGGAAGGGAGGCAGGGCTTTATCGCAATGTCACGCTACCGTACAGAGAAGAGGTCTGACGGGGGCGGCTCCGGCTTCAGGCAGCTCGCCACACAGTGTCTCCGGGGAGGGGAGGGAAGGAACAACTCCCCCAGGCACCCACGTGTGCTGCTCTCTCTCGGTGCTGGCAGCTGGCGAAGTCTCAGTCAGTGGGGCAGCCAGGACTCTCTCTCTTGCAAGCAATGGACTTACAAGCAGGTGGCAGGCAGAGCTCCATGGCAGTGTTGAAACCGCTGTGCAGGAGAGGTCTTAGGTGAAAAAACCCCTACGACTGTCTCTGCTCCTAGCCAGGAAAAGACTACTCTCATCCAGCTAAGAAACTCCAAACCCCTGTTCCCCTCCCCAAAACCATTTCAACGGTATATCAGGGTGCTTGGCTACTCCTTTTGTTCCTTAACCGCTGTCTATTTACCTACAAAGCCACCCCCAGCATCTCCCTGACAACAAATGGGAAGAAATTCACTTGAGAAAACTTAACCCTCAGCACAAGCTCATCATGAATGTTTCATGGGAAGCATCAGGGGGTTTGGCAGGGCCAGATGATGAGTAAGACAAGCCATGCAAGGGATCACGCCAATCCCTGCCAGTCTAAGGGATGGAATTTTTAATGCAAAACTTTGTGCACATTTGTTGGTCCAGCACCTGAACAAGCTCAGTGTTGGGGGTTGGCAGGGTAAGTGTTATGCTGGAGAGGAGGCTGATATTCTCTGGATCCAACACATGATTACTAAAAACCCACTTGAAAGCTTTAAAATCTTCAGGAAAAATTGATTGAAAACACTAAGTTAAGGCTGCATTCCCTATTTGTCTGACAGATGAAGTATGATGAGTAGGGCCACCACACCACGTGTTTAATAAGATAAGTACAAGAGAAAACAATACAACTTCCAGTTATAAAAAGATCTTTTTCTAATTGCTTTGTAGGTGGTCTTTGAGGCTTTGCACAATCTGGAGCCTCGTGGGTATGTTGTCGGATGGATCATTGCCATCAGTTTGTTGGTGGGAATTCTCATCTTCCTATTGCTGGCTGTGCTCTTATGGAAGGTAAGGTAACAGATGCAACATAAACACCAAAGCTAATCCCAGGGGAAAAAAGCTTAAATTTATCCTTGTATTTAACATCCATTTTCTTTTGCAACTGAATAATTGTCTAATCCATTACAAAAGTCATTAGTCAGCAAAACCAATTTCATATACAAGCTTTTGTGAGGGACATGGAGGGACTTGTGATGTAGAGAAGAAGTGAAAAAGTGGGGATTTTTAGAGCCTGGTTATTAAACGCTGAAATCTCTGATACCCATTTCTGGACAATGGAAAGTCTCTCTTAGAAATCTACTGTTATATTACAGTTAGATATTTTGCATTTCTATGTTTTTATGATGACTGAGGTTCACTGATTTCAGCAGTTTCCTGAAAATCAGGTCAACTTGCTTGACCATCAAAGAGGTTGGGTGCAGGTCTAGCAAATACTACTTGGTAGTTACTTTCCAAGAGGTAGATGCCCTTGGGAGAGGAGTATCCAGCAATAAATTCTTCAGATCCCTCAGACAAAGACTTCCAGATCAGTAAAATGCCATAGCAGAGCAAGCATTCAGACCTGTTAAGCGACAGCCTTCACACTGTCTCTGATAAGGTACAATTCTCTTACCCAGGCACTGTTATAGGGTAAAACTGGGCTGATGCTAACACTTGCCAGCAGCCATCCAGTGAGGTAAATATGAAGGGTAAAGAACTTCAAGTGTTTCCATTTTTCAGTTCCCAATCCATAAACTTAAAAGACCACAGTCAAGGTCAGGGACTGTCTTTGAGAGAACTAAATCTCAAATGCACACATGGGAACAAGTCCAGCATTATTTTGCTTCCCATGGCAGTCATCCAGCAGCCTGACTTCCACTGTTTAGCAGCATGTGTGCTGCAGGCTCTCCTGTCCAGCTGTGCTGGGACTGGAGGTCACAGCTCCAATGTGCTGCAAAATGACATATTGCTGCAGGTTGTGAAGCTATACAATGGATTTAGAAACCTAAAACTGGACATGCAATTCTTATTTTAAATTATATAGATGTGTGTGTAGTTGGTTTATAGATGATACACTACATCATATAATATATAAATTTTATATGGGTTATAGATCTAAAGTATTTTATAATCAGTTTTGAAGATTTTTGAGCACTGACTGGCCAGGTTCATTTGGAAAACAATGTCTGACCACAGTCTAGAATATCTCATAACTTCTGTTTCTCTGGCATTTGGGAAATACTTCTGCTTTCTGTGTCAGAAATAGTAAAAGAAAAAAAAGTCTGTGCCACTAAGATGGAAGAATAACCATGAGAATGGAAAACTGTGAGATTGGAAGAGGCCCAGGGTTTATGTCTCAATGACACACAGTTTTGATAAAGGAGTTATTGCTGCTGATATCTATATGACTGATTTCATATTACTCATTTCCTATCATAAAAAGGCATGAGATGAACTGTTTGAAAATGTGCAAGGTAAGAGAAATATCACCCTGTGAGTCTTCAGGTAAAACTTGCACAAGTTCAATTTTTGGTCTTCACTAGAGTTAATACAGTCCTTTGCTTCCTGGATTAATCTTGATACTTTGAGCTCTTTTAAATTTTATAGGGATCATATCGTACATGTGAAGAAACTGCCATTTTGTTGCATGAAAGCTTTGAGAGAAATTCCAACTAACAGGAGCAAATAGCTATAACTAGGGTTACATAGCCGTTCCTGCATGCATGTGTGCTGAGGCAAAGGAGTTGAGATACCTTGCCCAGAGTCAGAGATGACAGTCAGGCTTTGCCAGGTAAGTTCCAGTGCTTTATCTACAGATTTGCAAGATGACTAAAGTATCCAGTAATTTAAGGTTTTGTTTTAGAGAAAAGTGATTAAAACCGTGTAGCTGCTATCAGCCAGTATTTTAATTTATCTTAGTTTGAAACATAAATATATGTAAGTAATACTTTGCACTCACTAGTTACTGTATTTAGTAAAATTATGCCAATACTAAAGTTGAGATAAAACTGCCATGGGAAAGTTGCAGTTCTACAGAGGAATCTTAATTGTCTGATTGTAAATATTTTTTAGACAAAAGTGGCCCAAGTACATCCTGCAGTCATTCCTAAATTTTGTGTGTGAAGAAGTAAAACAAAATCCCAATATTATATTAGAATTTAGTTTTTAAATGTGGAATGAACGAACAGATTTTAATTAGATGGAGATTTGGGTATCTTAGAACTGCCAGTGAGAACAAGAATTTACCCAAATTTTTAGGACTAGATTATAAAATAAATTATATTTTTTAATGAAATTAATTAGAGCTAAACTGTGGTGCTAGAAGGCAGCTGTTTACACAGAAAAGAGCAGGAGCTGGAGCAAACTCACTGTAACAGAAGTGAGCACTGGCAGCAGTGCAGAGTGTGCTGGCAGTGCCCATCTCAGCCCTATGTGGAAAGTACACTCTCGCTGTGTGCACAACTACACCACAAGTGGCACAACTCAATGAACAAATCCCCAAACATGCTGATGTTTTGCAAATGGAGTAAGCAGTTTCTTAAAGTTGTAGAAGAATACTAGAATACATGTAAATATTTCACATTACACATTGCTAGAATTAATAGCATTAGCAGGAGTGAGATCTCAGGGACAGTCCAGCAAAAAATTCTATTTTGAATCAGAATAAGTTTACTGTGCATCATACTAAGATGAATATGGTAATTAATTTCATTACTTGTAGATATTTGTAGGGGGTTCATGTCAATGGAAGTGATGTTACGTTTGGTTGTTTCACTTCAAATAAAAGCGTATTTATTCATGAACAAGATTACAGCCATGTTTATACACACATAAAAAGCTTTTTAGCATGGGCTTGATCAGTTTTTGAGTGGCTTTGCTTCTTTGTTGATTTTCATATTTAATGTAGATGTTGTGCTTCCTCTGGTTTAAGTGCATATAGATTCAGAGGGGGCGAGCAGCTTTTCCCTGACTTCTACAAGATACCATGCATAAGGCAGACTGGCAAGGATTGCCCCATTTTTGCCTATTTTATTGGACAGCCCAACTTGTGGCTTTTTGTATCTTGTTCATCTACTCTAGATAACTTTGTGCAGGCATCTGTGGGGACATGCTCTCATACTTGCCAGGTTCTCTGCAGCATAGCATTGGCTTTTTTATGTGGAGATTGGCCTATACTCTTTTGGTGGCCTCCAGATGCTTGTGGAAAGTGGAGCAGGGGAGGAGGTTGCTTTTCTTCAGGCCAGCTACCCACATGCTAGACAGGCCTGTGGTTTCACAAGCACTGGCAAAAATTCAGGAGGAAAAGGCAGTGATGGCTGGTTTATTTTGGTGAGTGCTGTCCCAAACACTCTTCCCTCAGGTGTCAGGACTACAGCAATGTGTGAGGACAAAGTCTCCTTCAGGCATAGTGTATTTATGCACATGTAGACAGGTATACACCATGCAAATGCAAAACCGAAGCATGATATAACACAATAACTACTCTATTAGTGACAGTAGTGCTAGTAGTGCTTTACAATGTTTCGGATTGAAATTTCTACATTTGAACTGGCTTGAGTTGTGAAATGAATTATTTAATCCATAAAATTTTAGATTAAGAGCACAGAAAAAAAAAACTTATCAAAGAGGGAGTGTGCAAGTGAGAATCAGGCTGGACATTTGGGCAGCTGAGTGATCCATGGAGCCAGTTGTGGACGTGATTTTCAAAACAAAGATTTTATATTAATTTATTTTCATTGCAGCAACATTATTTTGTTTCTCTGTGGTATGTTTAACACAGGAGATGGACTTTTATCAAAACTTACTTATCTTGACATGAAGCATCTCTCTGAGCTGAGCCTGTCCCTGTGGTATCCAAGCTCTGACTTGTCTAAAATGAAGTTTCCAGCATTGCTTTCTGGATTCCTGGGTCAAAGAATTGATCTCTAGCTGTCCCTTATGTAATAAGAACCTCTTTTTCATGGGTTTTGGAGAGGCTTGTAGAGAGGAGGACAAGGCGAATAACATCCACATATGTCGTTTTTTGACTAGCCAGAGGGTGCCTGCTCTTCAGTGTGTGCTACACAGTAAGGTTTTCCTTTTGTCTTAAAATGAGAGTTTGAAGACTTTTAGTTTTTAGGAGAAATAACTTGTGACTGCACAAGCGTCTTTGAAAGAACACTTGTATTCCCCTACACAGAGTAGTTGCCATTGCCTCACATATTGTTTCAGCATTCAGAAGATATCTGAAGCTAACCAAGGCTAAAGCTAACTTGAAATTCATCTATGTAGCAAAACCAAAAAAGTTTTCCTCTTTTTGGAAGGAGAACGCTTTCTCTTACTTAGGGCCTCAAACATTAGGTCTTTTTAAATAGGCCAAAACATACTGCTCATCATGTTCCAGTGAAAGGAAAAAAAATACTCCTAAACTCTGCACCTAATCTTTGCCAGTGGTTGCTCTGTGTTCTGTGTTACAAGCCCCAAACCATTTTCTCTCCCTTTCATTTACAGCTCAGGTGGCAGTGTGTAACTACTGTTTCCTGAGCAGTCGTCATACCAACCCCCTTTCCTGGTGGCCAGGTTTTGGAGTAGTAGCTCTGCAATGAAATAAAACTTATTTTAAAAAATACTGCATAAACGAAACACCACCAAACTTTTCCCCTGAGGTGCACAGGGAAATACAGTTACGGTACAAAACCTCTTTGGATTTCAGTGTAGGGGAGTAGTGTGGCTATTATACATACATACATACACACACACATGCATATATATATATAATCATAGAATCAAGGTTGAAAAATACCTCCAAGATCACTGAGTCCAACTTTTGACCAATCACTACCTTGTCAACTAGACCAATGGCACTAAATGCCACATCCAGTCGTTTCTTGAACACTGCCAGAATAGTGCGTCTACCACTTCCCTTGGCAGCCCATTCCAATGCTTGACCACTGTTTCAGTGAAGAAATTCTTTCTGGTGTCCAACTGAAACCTCCCCTGGCACAGTTTGAGGCCTTTTCTTCTTGTCCTGTCACTAGTTGCCTGAGAGAAGTAGCTGACTCCCACCTTGCTACAGCCTACTTTTAGGTAGTAGTAGAGATCAGTAAGGTCTCCCCTGACCCTTCTTTTTTCCACACTGAACAACCCTAGCACCGTCAGCTACTCGTTTTATGATTTATTCCATAGACCCTTCATCAGTCTCCTTGTCCCTTCTCATGACTTGTGCCAGCATCTCAATGTCTTTCTTAAAGTGAATGGCTCAAAACTGGACAAAGTACTCGAGATGCAGCTTCACCAGTGCTGAGTACAAGGGGACGATCACTGCCCTGGTCCTGCTGGCCACACTATTGCTGATACAGGCCAGGTTGCCATTTGCCTTCTTGGCCACCTGGACACAGCTGGCTCATGTTCAGCCGGCTGTTGACCAGAATCCCCAGGTCTTTTCCCGCTGGGCAGCTTTCCAGTCACTCTGTCCCTATCTTGTAGTGATGCATGGGGTTGTTGTGACCAAAGTATACATTTATATATATATATGTACATATACACATATGTATGCACACATATACATATGCATATACATATACATATACACATACATATACATTTCCTGTCTCTACCTCTGTCTCTCTCTCTCCCCCCACTCTATTTATATATATATGTAATCTCTCCAGTAAGAGTACATTTCAATTAAAAGCCCCCCAGCTGGTTGTAATAGCTATATAACTTCAAATGTGGTTTTTAGAGGTGGGGACAGAGAAACCTATTGAAACTGAGTGGCATTTCATATCTTTGGTGAAAGTTTTTTGCGTCTGTTCAGAGTTCACGTTTCTTCCTTAATGTACATATAATTCCAAGAATAAACCATTATGTACTACGGTGAAGCCAAAAATTAAGAATCATAATTGTTGTTCAGATAAACAAGGCAGTCAGCTCAACTTGCTGTGAGAGTACTTACTAGGCACTACTATGGGAAGGGTGCATTTCACAGCTTTGCTAGTTGGAAAGCAAACCAGCAGGGAAATTAACTCCACACAACTATTTTGTGAGAGATTCCAAGTCAGAACTACAGTTTAATAGGAAAATTACAATAAAGGCAGTAGTACAGAAACAATGGCCTAAACTGACAAAGTCAGAATACGACTTGATACCCTGTTGGTCAGGGTGGTGGTAGCAGTCTGATTAAACGGTGACTGCAGTCCCGCTGGAGTGATTGATGTGGTCTTGTTGAAGCAGTGATCCTGTAGAAAAGGTCTGGTCCTTCTCTGGAGGTCCAGTGGTGGTTATTGAGAGCTCCTGCCCTCTGGGAATCCAGTGGTGGTCTTCTCATGGTATTCCAAGCCTCATATTATATACAGGTAGGCACGTTCGATTCCTCCACCAGGGTGGGGCATCTCACAGTGGGAAAGTGCAGTTCTGTGAGTGATGCTGGGAGACATTGATGGCCCATTAGCGGAGATGGCTCCCCCAGGGTGGCTGCTGCTTCCCCAGAGGGAGTTATCAGGGCTGAGTCATGGAGAAGATAAAGAACACTGCTCCACCCATTTTAACAGCTTATGTAGATGGTAGTAGAATATGTACTTTTGGTTACATTTTACATTGTAACCCAAGAGAACAGCTCACAAAGGTCTTCCCTGCAGAAATGTAGATGAATGCACCAGTTGCCGTGGAACTTAAGACGTCTATATTTCTTCTAATTTATTTCTTTTTTTTTTTCTTCTTCATCATCTGTTCTTAATTTAAAACCAGTTCAACACTTTCTTTTCAAACTTCCTTCCAAGTTCCTGCCCACCTTTTACCTCTAATTTTTCAGGCTGTCTCATTCACAAAAATATGATCCCTACATGTTGGAACCTAATAGCCCATACCTGTCCTGTCTGTCCATAAAAAATGTGACTTATTTGGGTTCTCTGAAATTCCTCTTTCTGTAGTCCTCGAAGCATTGCATTCTCTACAGTTTTTCTGATAAACTTTTCAATTTTATTGCTTTTGTTACCCATTTATCTAGTTGCTTAAGTAAGTTGTTACTTGCTATCTCATGTAGGCTTCTCAGGGTACTACTATTTTTGATACAGACTCTAGGTTCAGTAGACCTAGAATAAGGTTTTTTCAAAATTACTCTGTTACAAGTATTAGAAGTGCAGTCAGGTGATAATTAAATTCTGTGATTCAAGACCAAGTCTGTAATATCTCCCAAGCATGGATAGATCTTCATTTTGTGTAATATCTAGGAAACCTTGAGGAGGAAATGGGACAATGGAAGTGGTTGGCTGTCTGTACAAATAATGAAGTTTTCACCAGGCAGAAGTTGAGTGGATCATCTGAAGTGTGGTTATTTTCTTAAGGAACAATCAAAACTTTGTTTTATTGTTTCTACAAGCACCACAAAATGTTTGTAAACCCTTGGCTTCCTGAGACCAAAAGGGTTTGTATTCTTGCAACATTGACTCAAACTTTGGGTTTTCTACAGTACTCCAATGATTTGCTGTGTTTTTTGAATTCTGACTGGATGTTGCAGGAAGATTGAGTTTGGTCATCTTTTATTTGTTCTTACACAATTAAATGGTCAATGCTACTGTTGTAGCCAAAACACTGCCTTCACCTGTGAGCTTGCTGGCTGCCATGTAATATCTGTTCACTACCCTCAAGAGAAAGACTGGCAACATTTCAGTGGTGGTATGTGTCCAGTACTTGTAAAATGCCTTTGTTGTCTTTCTTGATAAAATGAGCTATGTAAATGTGCAACAATAATGTTGTGACTGAGTGTTCTCTGTGGTCTCAGTGTCCTCCAAATGAGAGCTGTGCATGCCAGAGTACTTTGAGAAAATCACAGCCATTGCAGCTGTGTTGCTCTTATCCTGGCACCTCTTATCCATGCAAACAAATGTAATCCACTGGCAAGAGAGAGGTAGGGTTGTGATTCAGAATGTCTTTCAGAAAAGAGGAAAGATAGCCATCATTTTCAGAAGTCTAAACCAGAAAAAGAATGCATATGTAGACTGAAAAACTGCAAATAAGTACCAAGGTTTCCCACTACCAGAACACAACATGTGTATTTATTGGAAGTCATTAGCATCTCTCAGACCCAAATGCCAATAACAGAGCAAATGAGTCTGAATTCTGTCTTTAGGCTTCGTGTCACAGTGCGAAATCCTGTATTACAACTTACACCAGCCACAGCCATTTCCTTCTAGTTTGGCTAACCCATGAAAGTGGCTTATTCTGATAATTGTGAACGTGCTACAACTTTCATTCAAATATTTTTGACAGATCAAATATATCAAAGTATGATTGTAAAGCTACTTTTTATTGATTCCAGAAATGGTCTTTAGTATTTAGTCTCTGGTTTTCAAACAAAGCAAAAAATATTCCAGTAGTGTTTCTTTCTTTTCTTTGGAGAGGAAATGGAACATATGGATTAACATATGTCTTAAATTAATTGTGTTTACAGTAATTATATATTTAATTACTGTCCTATTCCCTGTTGAGATTTTAGTAGACAGTTTTATCTAGATGTATCTGCAGTAGACATTGTGTTCTTTCTCAGTTTTGAGAGCGATAATCAGAGATGAACTTCTGTTGATGGCTGTGTTCATTCCATGACTTTTAAAAAAATAAACTATATAGTAAAATTTTGCAATAGGTAAAAATTTTTAAACTGTTTGGAAGTGTTTGTAAGTTTAAATGTTGGCCAATTCTGTTTTTAATGACACTTTTAAGTATACTTGTAACATCTGTCTTGCAAGATACTGTACACACTTACTATCCTGCAAGAAGTTTGTGCTTTCATTAAACTCAGATTACCCTAACTCTGCACTGCAAGATCTTTATAAGTCCAGTCACTGGAATTCTCTTCATTTTTGAAATACTGTAAATACTAAGTCCTTAACAAAAGATACTATGTATGCACAAATGAATCACAGCATAAATGAATGAGCCTTGTCTGATGCAACCTAGATGGTACCTACATGGTAAAGATATTCCAAGGGTAAATAACAAAACTTAACAGCTCCACTCACCACGTTACCGAGTAGCTCCATTGAAGCCAACTGAACAGCTCCTGGGAGAAAAGTTGCACAAGAATTGGTTAGAGGAACAAACTATTGATGAGTGGGGTGACACTCTAGCATCACTGACAATGGCAAGGCATGTTGTATTAAAAAAACTAAGGTATTAAATTAGATTGTCTGTACTGGTGTCCCTCTCTATGTGCAGTTCACTGCTTCCCATACCTAAATACATCTTTTCCATGCATGCTGCTAGTCTGAATTGTGCATCAGCTTCAAGGTACCTAGCCTTAGTGACTGTTTTTTGATATTTGGCCTTTCAGATAGGTATAGAGCACTTGGTTAAAATAATAGTTTATTTAATTATCCCTTTAAGTAAGTTTATGAATTGTGAATGCTCTTATCAAAAAAAGAATTTTATCTGATTATTTCAGAATTACAAAGTAACTGCCTAATAAAATGTGTGTTTAAAAACTATGCTCATTTTAGTACTACAGCATGTGAAATAAATTTAGTTCTAAAATCCATGAAGGACTACAGATCTGTTCCCAACATACCAGCAGTAATATCTCAAGAAAGCTTAGCCAGATTAGTTTAAAGTTAAATTTAAGTGCTATTTTGTGTACATTGCTAATCCTTTTGTGCCACAGCAATGTCTATCAGTTGCAATACTTTGGGATCAGATACAGGTGGTAGGTATCAAACTCTTCCATAGTAGCTAAACAAAGTGTTTGTAGAGGAGAACTTACCTTTGAGCAAGCTGCTGAACTTATCTTTGCCTCAGTTCCCCAGCTGTATAAGTATATATGACATTGTGTATACGTACAAAGTGTATATTATATATGTGTGTACAGCTGCTTGTGGAATGGTGATGTTTGAATCGCATGTATTTATTTTCTTGTACTTGTTTCATTGAGCAAATGAGGACCTACATGACAAGAAAGTTAAGAGATTTGCCTCTCAAAAAATCAGTGAAAGACTGAAAAATCAAAGCCAGACCTCCTGAGTCCTCATGAGCTTACTTTATGTCACATTATCATCCTTCCTCTTAAATGCACATTTTCTCCTTTAACTATAGACAAGACACATGGCTCCTCTCCAAACATGCCTTTTCCTCACATGGTGACACAGGATTGACAGTTCGACAGTTCTTGGTTGAAAAGCTGATACAAGTATCTGTTCATGACCCCTATGTACTGTGGCAAGCATCCTTTAATTGGGAGAAAGGACACACTGCATACTCTTGAAACTGATGGCTTGCCAGAATTATCCAGGGCCATGCAAACCCAAGTGCAAAGTGTTTTTACCTGCCTTCTTGGTGGCAGTAAAATGAGATGCACTTAATAACTGGTGATCGATCTCTGCATGGTGAAATACTCCACACTTCTAATCTCGAAAGCACTGCTTTGCGGATATTGGATGTATTGTTCCTCTAATGACTGGTGGCATCTTAATGACGTGAGGTTCCTGGCCCCACTTTGACCCATGATTAGCTATGTATTTTTCTAGCTGTGGTACTGTTTATATGAAGGGAGAAGTGCCCAAGTAGAATGTACCCAGAAAAGGTAAGATGTGTAAGTTAATTGTGAATGGCTTGGGACATCTGCCTAGGTTAGTAATGTGGCAGTAAAAGATTCATTACGAAATACAGACTGTTCATCAGGTATAACTGAACAGTGCTTATAGTAGATAAAGAAATTGTATACCAGAGGAAAGACAGCTTGTGACTAAGGCACTGAACCCAAAGGATGTTGTGAAAGCCTAATTCCATGGGAGATTTCTTCAGTGGTTCTTACATTTTATTTCTTACCCCTTTGTCAGTACTTACTTTGGTCTCTTTACTTTTTACTTGTTGGCTTGTACTGTGGTCAGTTACCTGGTCAACAGAAGGTTAATTAAAAATTAATAAAAAATCATTACTTAATATTTAAAAATCAGTACTTCTTGTGTGCAGTTTAACACACAGTATGCACTAGAGAAACTTATTTAAAAACTAAGAAGTGGAAAAACTCTCTGATACAGCTTTGAATTGTTTTAATATTGTTGTTTACAAACCTCTATTCTTAACTCAGTTGTAGTCTTGAAACACTATTGTAATTAAGACATAATGTTGTTTTTACAGCAGTATGTGACTCTTACAATTTTTTCGTGTTTCTTAACTACTTGCATTAATGGGAAAAAGACTGTAAAAAATGGAAAGCATAACCATTCTTCTACAATCCACATTTAACCTATTTCTCTTTTTATTTGATTGGGAGAATAAACCTTGTTGGGCATGATAAAAATGCTTTAGAAATTTACCTAACGGTGAGTAAAATACAAGCAGAGATATTGCTTGCCCTCTGATCAGCTTTGTTTTTTCCCAACTGCAAATTAAATTTTATTTTGTAATCTCATCACTCTTCAAACATATTTATAATTAACACCCTAGAGAGATAGCCACAGGCCCATACTTCAGGATGCGTTGGGTAAGTGCTTGTACTTTCAGAGTTTAGGAAAATATAAGATCTAGTAATTCAGCCTTTGGATATGCAGAAAGTAGCAGAGGAAAAGAACCCAACGAGATAATTTACTGTGATGATGATAATTCAACAGTGTGAAATCATTTTTGACTGAAGTTTTCTGTTTTTGTGGGTGCTTGAAGAATGCTATTCTATGTGAGTGTTGTTAGATATGATTTATCTGGGATTGAAGGGATGTAAATCTGGCATGGCAGTTAAAGGGAGTTGTGTATGCTAAAGACTTTAAATACCCATGTTTGAATACAGGACTTGGCAGGGCTGTCACATGGCAAGAAATAACTTCACAATAACAGGTGTAATTTCCCATCTCATCTAACACAGCTTTATTGTTCAATATTGTCAGAAATATGCTTTCTGCTCAGTATATACTGTAGATGGCAGTAAGGTTATGCTAGAAAAGGGTACATGGGCTGGAATAACTAAGTTAAAAGATGTGTGTGAAAACCTATGGATGGTTGCAGGTTTGAAGTGACAAACAATAACCAGTCCTTTCTGGAGGTGCTTCAAAGAAGTATTAGAGCTGCTATAAGTAGGTGGCTTAGATTCAAAACCTGAAACCATCCATGGGTTTTACACACATCCTTTAATTTAGTTATTCTAGCCCATCTATCCTTTTCTCATTTTGTGCATTGTTTTTAGTGGATGATGCCTCCTCTTCCTTTATAACCCTTCAGCTTCCCACAGTGATCTCTCTTTGCCTGCTGTAAATGCACTCTCCTGTTGCTCTTCTTATCATGAATGCCATCCCCAGGCAGAAGTTTACTGATTAGAGCTTTCCTTGGTTGGGGATGTGTGAACTCATAGACTGCCTGATGAGGTCACAGTTCTGGAGCTGGGTATTTCTTTGCTCTATACATACATGTGTATGTGTGCACACACATGTATGTATGTATATATGGAAAGCAAAATTTCGGCGAAATTAACAATATTAGAGACTCACTGGCCATGAAACAAGTGTTAGCAAACATTGGCCTACTGTAAACACCCATTCTACAAATGAGACCATGGCAATACTCCTTTTAAAGATTAGGATCTCTCATCTTCCTTGCTTGAAGTTCAGGACTGAGTCCCAGCAGTGCTGTCCTCACTGGGTTTTCTCAGGTCTCTTAATGGCTTTGCATTAACCATGGAAAAGGGACCTGGTGTCTCTTCAGCCCCAGTGATAAAAGAGCTTGTATATTTGGTCCAGTTGGCCACCTCCTTATTACCCATCACTGTATGTTAAATTCACTTGTTCTCTCCAGCCCTCCCCATATAGTGAATACTGCTGTCCTTCTTGAATGAAATGAGTTAATTGTAAGGAGATGGAATGTGGGTTGTGTGGTCTTTTATGAGACAATAACTATGTTGGGATTTCTTCATGATGATTAAAAAAAAATCTCTTTCTGGTGATCGCAGGGATTTTATTACATTAAATGTAAATACGTGTCACTAAAGAACAGTGTCACATAACAAAGCACATCCTTGTCTCTCAAGGATGGGACATGTATCCAGTCCCTGACCACTATTTCTGAAAACAAACAAAAAAAAACCAACCCAATCCTTAAGGTCCAGTTTCTCTTTTTGCTTGCATTACATAATAGTCCTCTACATAATTTAGACTATCCAGATAATTTACAGCAAATAAACATAATTCTTAATAGTGGAATCTCCTCTAGATGTCAAGTTTCATACTTCATTAATATTTATTTAGTTTTCAGCTCACTTTTTATCCCTACCAGAAAGTTATACAAGAGCATTCTTTATCCAGAAAAAATATAGTAAAATACCAAAACCCTCATAACCAACTTTAAAAGACAAGTCCCGAAGCAGATGTTTGGAAACAGACATTTTTTAATTAAAATAACAGTGGGAAGAATTTGGGGTTTGTTTGTTTGGCCCTCAAGGAAATTAAAAAGCCTTTCTATAGTTTTGATTATATCTTCAAGAGGAAGTTTTATTGTACTAAGGATGTGGTTGCATGAAAGACGAAAACCTTATGAGTTTAAAACCTGTTTTTAAAACTAGAAATTGAACTTCTCATGTTTATCTTACAAAGCAAAGTCCTATGGCAGTTTTCTTTTCTAATGCACATGTAGATTCTGTTACAAAAACTGGTAATACAAAAAAGCCACCCACTTTTTCATAATACCTGCTCCCTGTGCATATGTAAGTAGTAGCAGCAGATTCCTGTGAATAAATAAGTACCCATGATTAATCCAACTGGAGCAGAACAGAATAGTAGTAGGCTCTTACACTTTTTTCTTATTATCAGTATAATAATTCATTTCCATTTTAGACCGAAAATGTAGACAAACTTCTGCTATTCACTTGCAGTCTCCACTGAGCTGAATTCTGTTGGCATCACTGGTGAACTTTCACTGGGATTTTATGATGGTGCAATCTTGAGGACGTCTTCTCAAAACAAATCCTTTGCACTGGTACAGCTTGTGGGTCCAAGTACAAAAATTACTAGTTGTTGGTTTCAGGGGGTGTTCTGGTGGGGTGCTAAGACCTTCTGAAACCAACCCCAACAGAAAGTCTCTCAGAAGCCACTGCACTCACACACACACACACGGGATAGCTTCTTTGACAAATCGACAGCAAAGAGGCAGGAAGGGTCCTTGTGTAGTATTTCCATGGCAGAGATTTATTTCAACCCTCTGTGTGAAGGAGATCAGTGGCAAAGAGATGTAGAACAATGGAGGGTCCAGGGTTATATATAGGGGCAGGGAAAGCATCAGGGACCAATGGTCTGAGGGCATGGGGCCGGTACATAGGCGGGGCTAGGGTACAGGAGCCAATGGGAAAATCTGAGGGAGTGGTGAGGAATCAAAGTCCAATGGGAGAGTGGGGAAGGGAGAATTTTCTAGGGAAAGAACATGTAAGGTATAAGGGGGTGGGGAGGCCAACTGGCCAGCCGGGGAAGCAGAACTGGGATACATTTGCATAATGAAACAGAGCATTCTGGGCGAGGCCTTTTTAGTCACCCTAACTTGGAGAGAATTTCTATCCTTAGGGATGGTCCCACCAATGGCCTCCTTTTGCTCTAGGCCCATTGGCCCCCACGACTAATAATGATATTTTTCTGCTAAAGAAAGAATTTGATCTGACTTCTAGAGTAAGTTTAAAGAACTGGGAACTAGAAAAACCCCTCTCCAATTCTCTCTTCCTGAATTCTTTCATGCAGTGTTCTGAAAGAGGCTAGTAAGCAAGGAAGACGTGGCCCTCCAAAATTCAATGAAGTCACTTCTGTGATTTGGTTTTTCAGAACAGAACTACTATTATCCATGCGTTTGCATGTACATTGCAACAGATAAAGCTTTGCTTATGGTGCATGGGAAAGATAGTATGTTCACAGTCTGTGCACAAGAATGACTGAACAAATGACTTTGAAGTCCTAATTCTGGTTAATCAGGGGCATCCAGGTCATGGGACCTCTGTAACATTGAGATCATGGGCATTTATATGTATGTCTACCTACTGTGCATTTATAAAGTAGTTGCAGGCATTGTGGTTTAGGAATGGTATTCTCTAATTTAGTCCTCCCACTAAAACCTTTTGCTCCTCCCTGCCCCTACCTGCTCTCCTATGGTGGGCTGGAGAGGAGTGGACGCACAAGGGGTAAAGATCACAGGCTGAGATAACAATTTACTGGAAACAGAAATGAGGTAAGAAAAGAAACAGTAACAGCAACAATACTAATAACAAAAGTGTACAAAATAGAGAGAGTGATTCACATGCAAAAAGCTCACTGAGCCCAACCCGGCTCAACCACAGCCATGCTACCCCAACCATTTCCTCCAGCTCAGAACCAACAAACCCCATCATTCCCTCTGCCACAACTACTCAACTGGAAGGAAACCCTTCTCCCCTGAAGAGACTCTCTTCCCTCTGCCCCCAGCAATGACTTGAGGTGGTATAGAATAATCTCCAGGTTCTAGCTATGCCTGCTGTGGCTGCTAAAAAATTAACCCTGTCCTGGGTGGAACCAGGACATTATCCACCTCTTAATCTATATCATGTATGTCTTGCCCAGATCCTACACCTTCC
>VZRQ01007971.1:144936-157891 GCA_013397975.1 Machaerirhynchus nigripectus | reverse complement strand
CTGGAGCAGATGGTGAAAGGGTCTCTTTTAGTGCGTTAGGGTGTTAAATAGGGTCCCAGTGCAAACAGCTGCTCCAGCCAGCAAGCTCCACTCGCGCTAGAAGAAAGGCAGCAGAAGGCAGGACCCCAAAGCGGTGACGAATTCTCCCTACTGCAACTACAGCCTCCCTCCCCTCCAAATGCTGAGAGAAGAAGAGACCTAGCGGCTGTACGCAACCCCTTTTTCCCAGTTCAAATCTCGTGGCATCTCCACCCTACACGAGGAAACCCCAGGTAAAAGAGGACAGCTGGACCACTCCCCCTGTGGCCAGGTCTTTTTGTCTCTCTTAAGTACCCAGTAATTTGTCTCCTAGCAGCATGTATGGGAAAAATTCTTTAAGAGAAAAAGAAAGCAAAAGGAGAACTCCTAAAACCTCAACAGTACCCTATTCATCTTCATCCCTCACTAAGCGAACTAAATTTGTCTTGAATTTCTTTATAAGGGCACCTGCTACTGGCATGAGTTGTTCATCTGGTTCAGCTGCAGTTTGAGTGGTCACAGTGCCTGCTGGTCTGTTTTCCTTCCCCTCCCCCTCAGGGTGTTATCTACTAAAGTGCAGTGTCCAATAAATCATAGTTGGGGCCCAGCACATTGCAATAAATTGCTCCTCTCTGGAATTGCCACAGCATTCTCCTTTCAAATATTCTGTCACTTTATCAGGGTCCCGTAGTTGTTCAGGGATGAACTTCCAAGCCATTGGAGCAGATAATTTCTCCAACAACTGGGCCTTTTTCTCCCACATTCCATGACACTCATGACTATCCACCATCAGGGCAAATCTCTGAAAGATCATATTAAAAATCTCTTTTATTTAATTCTACCATGGTGTGGACTGCACTGAGGAGACCTGGCAGACTTAGCAACAACAACATGCTTTCCTTAACATCCAATTTGAAATTCAAAATTCTCCAAAGCTGTTGTAACAGGCCTGAAGAAGGAAAAGGGGGTAAAAAGCTGGGGAAAATTATGTTCCCCTACTCCCCCCACAGACTGGATATGATTATTACTGGACTACCAAATATGATGCCTGAGGCAAGGGTAGAGAACTGAATACAAACCCGAAATGACCTTCATTACATGTAAGCTGTTTACATGTAATAAACTGTAATCACACAGTACATCAACAAACTAATCCTGATCCTTCTCCCTGCTCTGAAAAAGAGCACTGCAAGAAGTACATACAGGAATATATACATGGTTAGGTAGCACAACCACATGAACAGATCAAGCAACATTGTAGCAAGTGGCTCTGTACCTAATACAACAAATGCTTAGATGAAGATGATTTCCAGCCTGCTTTGGGCAGATCTGTTGTTACCACAACCTTTGTGTCCCACTTGGGAACCAAATTAGGCTGTTGTGGTTTAGGAATTGTATTTTCCAATTTAATGTTCCCACTGAAATACTCCAAACTCCCTTTAGGTGGGATGGATAGGAGAATTTGAGATACAAAATGTGAAGATCGTGAATTGTGATAAGAACAATTTACTGGAAACAGCAATGCGATAAGAAAACTAACAGTAACAGCAACAATATTAATAACAAAAGAGTAGAAAAGAGTGATTCACATGCAAAATGCTACTGAGCCGACCTGACTGCAGCTGTGTCTCAGTTTGAGACAAGTTTAGGAAGAAATGCTCTGGAAGGAATGTCTCCTCCACGGAAGACAAGTTTCAGCACTCCCTCCCCCACCAATACGAAAGGAATTTCTTGGATGAAAGTGAAAAAAACTATTTATTTAACAAACAAAGTGCCCACAGGGCACGTGGAAAAAATGAGTAACTGTTAAATATTAAACCTCCTCGATACAGAGAAAGCTGCTGGGTTTAGAGTTCCCTCTGTAGCTGGCTCAGCCCCTCCCAAGGTCCAAAGCCGGTATGCAGCATCCCCACAGCCTCCCTGCTGGTACACAGGGTCCGATGATCTGGTTCTCGGATCACAGCTAGGCTGAACAGTCCAGAATAGGAAGAAGTAACTGGAGGATTTCGGTATGCCGGTATGGGAAAATTTCTTGCCTCAGCTAACAGGCTGGCTAAAAGCAGGAAGGTGCTCCCTTGGCTCTGCAGTGGTGAGAACACGGGGGAGTGTGTGTGAGCCCTTGAACATAAACCGCGCTTAAGAATGCACCCAGTTTCTCTCCCCCCTCTCCTGGACCCAGGTTAAAGCTATGGGACCCATTTCTGGGCAGACGATAGAGAAATACAGTATTACCATAAAATTACCCCAAGACATTATGTTACCTGGTCTGCTCCCTCTGGCTCAGAACCAGCATTACCCCACTCTTCCCTCCACCACCTGTTCTTGACCAGAAGGAACCCCTTCCCCTGGAAGAGACTCCCTTCCTCCCACCCCTGGCAATGACATGAGGTAGTGTAGAATAATCTCCAGGTTTTAACCATGCCCCCTCTGGCTACTGCAGAAATTATCCCTGTCTGGCTGGAACTAGGACAGCAGCTATGTATGTAATGTGCACCACATCCAGGTAGAATGCACCCCAGAATGCACACTGAAAATTCAGACACATGATGACTCACGTATACAGTTATAGACCTTGCAAATTAGCATATCTAAAAAAGATTCCCCAATGAGAGGCTCATGAGAAGCCCCTGTCCTGAGGAACTTTCCCCCTGGATGGGTCTATCTTGGTTTACAGAATGTGTTCTGGAGAGGACCTTGGTGCCTGGGGCTTTCTGACCCCCAACTGGGAGGCCTCCAAGATGTTTGGTCTCTTGGCTTAACAGAACTTTGGGTCTACGCTAGTTATCAGACTTAGGGAATTACAAGTATGTGGGCTAAAAGCACTAAGGGTACATAAAAGCTGTATAAAAGGGTCTATAATGGGTATATAGAAAAGCAAAAAATCATCATGGCATCACTGTGAACTTGGGATGTAATTTGAGGCAGAGGCAAGGACTTGGACTTTAGGAAGATGTGCTGGAGAATCCCCCTTGACAGATTGAATATGCTGCCCTGTGAATTAAAATACACTTGAAGAAAATTAAAGTTGCTGAAAACTGAAACTAAGAAGTCCAATTTAATGGAATTTTAGTAATGACAAAACAGCACAAAATATTCCTTACAGGCAATTTGGGAATAAAGGGTGGCAGTAACTGGTTGATAAAATAAGACTAAAACATCATGTTTTACACAGCAGGAGTAAGAAAACAGGTCTAGAGTGGTAGGAATTACATAAATGTTTAATTATGTTGAACAAAATATTTATTCAGTGATCTCAACAGTGCACTGCTAAGTTTGAGGAGTTATTCTTGAATGCTTACCAAAGTTAGTTATTAAAATGATGTTTGTTTATCTGAGAGACTTAAAAAAACAGAGATATGAGAATTTTTATCCAAACTGAGATGAAAACCAATTGCATTTCTTTAAGTACAAGGGTTTAGGAAACAAGAAGATATGCAAAAGTGACTGTCAGTGATTATAGTTGGAATTGACAAGTGGGAGGTGGGTGACTGTACTGTATTCCTCTGATGCCTCTTGTTTTGTGCGGTTGTGGACACTGAGAGCACTGTTCATATAACTCTGTCAGCATTTACTCAGTATGCAAGAGTTAACCTGGTTTTCAGTTCAGCTGCAAATTTAACATTGGTCTCTATTTTAAACCAATAAACCTGTATCTGCCTCTGCTGGTCTTTATTTATTAGAAATACTTTATGGGCCTTTTTTTTTTTTTAAATCATGTTTCATATAAGAGAACTCCTACCTCAGAGCAGTTCATCTATAAGGAGCAAAGTACTTATGAAAATTTGGGACCCAGTTTGATCTCATTTATATTGATGTAAATAAAGAGCTATGATTTCGGGTTGGTACTTGCAGAAATTAGATGCTAGCTCCTGGGCTGGTTCTTTCTGTATAATGTTATCTGTTGTCATACCAACAAAGTAAGTTTCAGTGTAATGATTCCATAACTTACCACTCTCATCTCTTCTGATTTGCAGATGGGCTTCTTCCGCCGGAGGTACAAAGAAATTATTGAGGCTGAAAAGAGCAGAAAGGAGAATGAAGATAGTTGGAATTGGGTCCAGAAAAATCAGTAAACTGCCCGTGAAAACAAAAGCCCAGTCAAGTGACATGCACTCGCTAGCCTATAGGTCCTGCTCTCGTATCTTCCATATGTGGAAGAAGGAATCTTCTCCAGATTTTTCGGAGACCCCATTGATGCTGTGTCTTTATTACTCCAAAAAGCTAGGGAACATATCCTGAGGCAACCACTGCAGCCATGTCAGGTGACTGGAGCAATTCACACTTTGTTAAAGAGTTGAACTTTGAACTTTGGTAACCAAGCTGCAGTGCAGAGCAATATTTATGAATCCAACTATGTGGTATGCCCTCAGGGGAAGACTTTTACCTAAAAATATTTTTTATAAATATAAGCTTTTTATATTGAGTATGTCTTTATATTTGTATCAATGTTTTATAATTTCTATTGAATAGCTATATAGTTCACTCAAGCACTGATATCTGGCTAAATCTTTGGAAATACATATATATATATATAAAAATTCTATTATACTTTTAAACATCAATGCAAGAGAGAAAAGAGAGATCTGCAGATAAAAGTAGCTGAAATCCTCATATGCTTAATTCACGAGGCTTGGTAATATCATATATAGATCATTTAATGGAAATAAGCCAAAATATTTTCAGTGTCTCTTTCTTTAAGTTGAATTTGGTGTTTGATTTAAAAGCTAAAGAACCTTAAGTATTTCACAGTTGTGATACTCTGTATCTTGAGTCTGTCCTTTCCTAGCCTGGATGGGAGAGGATGAAAACACTTCTTCAGTGACACGGTGCAAGATGTAGCTTGCTTTGGCTCACTGAAGAAGGTATCACAGAATGTTTTCTTTGGGAAGTTTTCTCTTGCAGTCTCTAGGACTGTACAGTTGAGATACCAAAAGGATATAATTGGGCCAACCACTATGGCATTGACAAATTCCTTTAAATAAAAAAAATAGTAATTAAATCATATTATTATTAAAATGGATAGTTTTACAGCTACTGTTAAAGATTGTTATCTGTTGCTGTCAAAGCAAGTGATAAATTACTACAAGCTATGAGCATTATGTCTGCCATGTGAGTTACATACTTGAGTCATGAGTTTGTTTATATGATAATTTTAAGAAAGATAAGTAGATGGAAGGATTAAAATGTTTGGATCTTTGAGTCTTGAGATTGCCTATCTGGGTGTTCCAAATACTGAATGTATTTCCTCAAGAATTTAGAAGGAAGTTTAGTCAAGGTGCAGATGTTATTGGATGTCAGCTTGCCACTTTGATTGCTGGTAATTCTTTAGGAAATCATTTGTTGAATTAGAAGAAATCTAATTGTAATTAATTCAAACATGTTTCCTCAAAAAGCTCTTGGATTTCTGAATAGAAATAGTGGAACTCTGTAAGACTTAGTTTTAGCTTCTACTTGTATTTTGCACTTTGTGTAAATAAGGAGTAAATGTCATGTTGGTATAAAATCCATGTAAAGGAAAGAAGGGCTGACCTCTATGGTAGAAAGTGAAACCAGGATTGAAAGGCTGCAGGATGTCTTCTTCCTTAAGGGTGTGGTAAAAGAACAGCTGGAAGTTTGGAAACTTGAACGCAGAGATCATGCAAGAAATCTACTTGAGAACAGGTCTTGCTCTTCCTTGCCATACTCATGATAGCTTCAAATTCTAAAAAATGGACCACATCCATATTCCTGTTTGCTTTTTACTGCCACCATCATCAAGTGTCTGCTATTACTGCAGTATTGATCAATATTTATTAACTATTAGCTCTCTGCATGCATTAGGGAGAAAATAGTTTTAAAGTGAATTAAGTGTATTGATTCAGCATCTGACAAGAAAAACTGTTAGTCTGTTCAATTATCTTAAAACAGTAATTGTTGATTTGACAGATTCTGTGTGACAAATGATCATTTAAGCCAAAATCCACAGTGAAATCCTGTTATAAGCATGTGGTGGAGTGCAGATTTTCCATGAGAGTGCAAAACCAAGGGTTGGTGGCATTTGACTGCACTGTTGTGTTATCGTCTAGAGACAGAATCATAGAATGGCTTGGAAGGGACCTTAAAGATCTAGTTCCAATACCCCCCATGGGCAGGTAGACTTTTTGCTAGATCAGGTTCCTCAAAGCCCAATCCAGTCTGGTCTTGAACTGCTGTACTGTCAGAGAGTCAATGGCTTGTGTTGGAAGGAACCTTAGAGATCATCTAGTTCCAACTCTCTGCCCACGGCCATGCCAGGTTACTCAGAGCCCCATCCAGCCACACCTTGAACACTTTCAGGGATGGGCCATCCACAACTTCTCTGAGCAGCTTGTTCCAGTTTCTCATCACCCTCACAGTAAAGAGTTTCCTTCAAATATCTAATCTTTATCTGCCTCTAATATTGAAGGTTGTCAAATTCCTCGCAGTATATGTCTGACATCAGTTAGTTTTGTTAACCAGCAAAAGCTAATTGTCCGGTTTTTGTGTTAAAAAAAATCTAAGACAGAAACTGGATGTGAGATTGATTCACAGCTATAAATTGAAATCGCTTAAAGTACTTGCTAAAAAAAGGGGTCTGTTTATTACCTGTAAGAATCTTCAGTATCTGCCCTCTCTAAAACTGAGCCCCCAAAAAATTAAGAAGTAAAATTGCTGAAAAAATAATTCAGGGCATAAGTGAAACTACTTGTGAATTGAACTGAATGTAGAAGTGTCCATTCAAAAAGGGGGAAAGTTCCCTTTGAAAAGCTGAAATCAATAATTTCCACTATTTAAACAAAAATTTACTTTGAAATCTACCAGAAATGCTTCCTTACAGTATTTTAAAAATCAAAATTAGTTATACCTTTAAAATATCTTTTAAAACTATATAAAGAAGAGAGTTAAAAAAATTTACAAATTCAGCATTTCAGATTTTATTGGACTTTTTTTGTTTTGTCTCAAAGCAAAAATGGTTTTATTTGTGAAAAACAAATAAAAGTAAATCACATTTGAGCCCACACTGAACTTTTTTCATTTGTTACTTGGATTGTCATAGAATTGATCCAGCACAAGTCATTCCTTAGTGAAAATCTAGTTGTTGGTCAGGTAAGTGCCGTATTTGTGAAATAATCCACAAATTCTTAGTATCATCACTGCTAGGCACTCAGTAGTTCTGTTGTCATGGATGGTTTTGGTTTTATAAGTATACTCTCCAAATTTTTTTCTCCTTTTTTCTTTTTTTAATCAAATTCCATTGTGGCTTTTGCTTGCTTCCAGTTAGGATACTTAGATTTGATAGTGAATAATACCAGTTCTTCATATACATACAGTAGATGCTCCTTTCCACTCCTTAAAAAGCAACCAAACAAAAAGTCCCCCTTATAACAGTTGGTTGCAATCAGTTTCTAATCCCAAAATCTTACGAAAATGTAATATACTTCAAGAATGTATAGAACATACCTCTGCTATAGAACTGCTGGGTTTGGAGTTTTTTAATTAAGAAATAATCTTAAATATCTAGAGACATGGTTACTTTGGAAATTGCTTTTAAGGGTCTGGATGTTCCCATCTGTCAGCTACTTGTTAGTTTCTTTGTGCCGTTATGCTTTCAGAGAGGCTGGGGGTAGTCATTGTACAAGGGCTTTCCAATTAATCCATTTTGAGACAATGTCAGTTTTCTTGGACAACTTCATTGAAAGATTTGCTGAACCTTTTTTTGCCTTTTTTTTTCCAGCAGGCTCTGGAAAAAAACTTTACACTAGCTATAACCTATGGAGGAGGAAACATAGAAATGGGGCAATAGCATTTTCAAATGCTCTGGCATCTGAGGTATCTAAAGCTTGCAATGTAAAAGGTGTGTCTTCTTACAAATAGTACCCCTGAAGCTGTTTTCAGAATAGGAAGAAAACAATCCCAGAAAAAGATGATCAGGAAGAAAGGCGGGGGAGGGAATCAAAGAAAAATATCACTTAATGCAGAGCCTGTGCTGTTGCAACCCCATGTAGTTTCCATCTTGATTTCAGGAAGATCACAGTCATTTCACAGTTTTGGTGGCCCACAGCACAGTGATGAGCCACCTTTCACAGCATGTTTTCATTTAAAAACCAAGGGGTTTAGGTCTTGAAATCTGTCCGCAAGCAACAGCACAACTAGTGTGCTCCAAGGATGTCAATAGTATTCTCTGGTACTTGGCCAGTGTAGCTAACTAAAACACCTGCTGGTTTGTTCTCACTAAACTTGTTCTTTTATTTGCTTAATTGTAATGAGGAAGTCAGCAAACTGTAGAAAATACTGGAGCAGTCTCTGAATTAAAGTCATCTCACAAGTTGCTTGGATTATATGAGAGAGAAATTACGCCTGATGTGAACTCCAAGCCTGTAAACCACTTAAGCAATCTTTTCATCTCAAACTGGCAAAGACTTCTGCAATGCCAAGCAAAACAGTGAAAACAGCCCTTTCCCTGCCTAAATACATGAATGGTAATGACCCCACATACCAACTCAGTGATATGCAGGTAGCCCAGCTTGGTGAAAGCAACAGTTATGAAAAATTTTTATTTGACAATATTTCGTATCAACTTTCTTGAATGTCTTCTGTTTATGGGCACATTTTGGAGTCTTGCACAAGTTTAAAGCATAGTATCCATGTGGCATGGAAATATATAATACTGCTTTCACTTAAGAATTAAGGGAGTCATGGAACTAATTTCAATCCTTTGCCCAAGTCTACTCACTTGCTAGGGTTTCTTGGATATAAATGAAAGTAGAATTTCGTTCATTTAATATGCATTGATTAAACTGGCATGAAGACTAATTGCTTTTGGAGCTTGGTTTGCATACACAGTAGAGTACCTGCACCATTGTCACTTCTTTTTCTCAGAATGTCACTGCTTATATATCGTAAAATTGTATGTTTCTTTTTGTGAACTTGTGGTTGAAAGAATGTGTTCACTCTTACTGATGTCACCTGTATTTAGAAGCTTGTGTCCACCTGTATTCTAATTCACTTGCACTGGTTTGGAAATGTCAGGTTTACAAAAAATACAACTTTATGGAATAAAAAGTGATTGCAAAATTATCCTAATAATATCATTTTGTCAGTTATTGTCCTTGTCTAGTTCAAGTAGTTTTCCATTAACTGGGTGAGACATTTTCTCCTATATGTTTGAATTAAATACTACATGTATGTGCTTTTCTGTGTGTGGATAATGGACATCTTTTATTGTAATTCTGTGACTTACAAAATCAAGCTATTTGGAAACAAAGAGGACAACTGACTTAATCACAGTATTTTAACACCACGGAAATAAAATAAAGGTAGTGAGAATTATTTATATTTCATCAATCTTGCTTTATCAAAATCAAATCAAACCCCATGTGATTGTGATACTGAACTATGATAAGAGTGTCAACCTGTGTTACTTGAGTTCTGCATCCATCTGTGAATTTGGATGAAAGTTGAATTACTCAGCTTCATGTATTTTTCTTGCAAGGATTTATAGTCCATAGTGGCTGGAATATAGTAGCTGAATAATATATTTGAAATAATGTTTTCAGCTCTACACATCCCTGTGCTTACTGGTCACCTGTATAGGGAGCAGAAGCTGGATGTAAGCTTTTACTTTTAAGGCTCTTAAGTGTTTCAATGTTCTCCAGACATACTAAAGCAGTCTGTTTCCTCAGTATTAAGACTGCTGGCTATATATCTAGGAACAGTCTGGGCAGAGTTAGGACCTAACCTGTGACTCAGAGCACATTTGTACTGGTGGAAGACCACAGCTTTATGTACCACAATGCCAAAGGTATTAGGAGAGTCCCAAGTATATCTGGGTTCTGACATGTGGGTAGCACCCTTCAAAATAAAAATAAATGTTCTCATTCATTGCTGGGCAAAAGTGATAGGAGAATGCTGATGCCAATAGGAATGCAACGCCCAGTTTGCTTTTGGAGATTAGTGGAAGCACTAGTGGTGCAGCAGCTAAAATAATAACCAGAGACTTTTGGATGTACTAAAATCTCTTTGTTATCAGGTGAGGATGTATGTGTGTGCATATAAGCAGGCAGTGTACATCCTCTTCTGGGGACAGAGGATAGATGAGCTAACGGTGCCCTCTGTGGGGCTCACTTCTTGTCTTCTTGATAAGCAGAGAACAGCAGTTTGTACCTAGCAGGATTTTGTGTGTTATGTTACTCCAAATAGCTTTTAAGAACCTTTTAGGACTGCCGTGACAAAGTGGCTTTGTTTTAGACATCAAACCAACAACCTTTAGAAGATTTGTTTCTTCCAGTTTCACCAGAAAGAAAGGAAGAAGAGATCAAAATTCAAGAAAAACAAGATGTTCTTTTACAATGGAAAAAACCAGCTCATTTGTTAGCATGCTGCTCAGCCTGGCTCATGTGTCTAGACTGGAGCTTGTCTGACATTTTGGCTCTATGCCTGCCATTGGCCTGCTCTTTGGATTGGATGTAATGGAAGTTTCTCTGCTAAATCTTTTCCATTTAGTAGTGAAATACCTCTTGAAAAAGATAGGAGACTTTTCCCATTGCCTTTTGGGTCTAGTGGGGTGCATATTGACCTGAGTAGTCCTGGGTCAGATGTCTTGATTTGATTAATATTCTGAGTGCCCATTACACACTGGATAATTGAGATCCAGAAGGCCTAAGGACAGTGTCATGAGAGTCATTAAGGATGCAAAGTACATTTTAGTGTCCTCTGGCCCCCCTTTGCTTACTACCAGAATTAAAGGCAGCTATTTTGTGCAGATTCAAATGTACAAATGAATTTAAAGTCATATGACTACTTATTACAACGCATCCGAAGTTTCAATATTTCACATGGCTGTAAATAGAGATTTTATTTGCAAGTGGTTTTGACAGAAGTAAAGAATGATAGTGGAGAAATGAATCTTATTAATAAAAGAGCAATGAAAATTAGTTTATCATGTCTTGGTCATGCTATAATCTGTGACTGTTGGAAAGGAATAATTCACATATTTCTAGTTCATTTCTTCTTTGCTTTTGAGTGCCATTAGTGCCATTTTAATGCTTGAACTTTTAGATATGCAATGTTTTAGTAAGTTAATCTGCAGTTCAACAGGTGTAAAGAATCAGAAATTAATGAAGTAGTAACCCTGAGCAGAGATCTACCCACTGCAGACATGCATTCAGATATAATGTATTGACTTGCATTAAATTATTCTAGATTTATACCAACACAAGTGAGAAGGGACTCAAATGGGCTCCCCTGAAGGTGAAGGACACACATCATGAGACAAGCTTTGCACTAACCTGTGTAAGTGGTAAAGTACAGCAGTATTCCTCTGGGCTTGCAATCTGAGAGCTGTGTAATTCAATCTTAATGATGCTGATCTGTGGTATAGTCAAAAAGATAAAAGGAATAGTAAAGGAAGTGATCGCTTTGTCCAGCAGAGACCACTTCATAGAGAGAATGTATTTTGTCCTACATCAGTCTCTCAATGGAGACAGGCCACTTGAGAACCGGGAATGATATGCCCCCTTACCTTTATCTAACTTAAATGATCAGACAAATTACTAAAATTATTGGTTTACTGTTTTGATTTTAGGTGAATAGCACAGAGTAGGAAATTGACAATAAGTGATTACCTGGTAAGTGATCAGAATACTTGCTCAGTATTAAATTCATGAAATCTATATGTAGGATTGGAAAGAAGTTGATATAAATGTGGCAAAATACTTTTCTCCATTTTAATTTTCAGGGTGAGGCATGAGAAATCAAATCTAACAGTTTATGAAAACAGAAGGGGGTTTTTTGTGAGATTTCCAAATGCCAGAATCAAGGTAGCATGTTGCTTTGTTTCTTAGCACAAGACTGTATTCCTCACATGGCTTCATCAAAGGAGAGACCTGTTTCACCTTGGCCAGGTGGCACATTACGCCTTGTCTCATATTCCACTGCCAGCTGACTGTGTTTGTCCCACTCTCACTCCCATTCTACAGACGCTACCAGCTTTTTCCCCGGCCTTTTGCTGAAGTTTTTCCTCTGCTTCATAACTGGTATTACCCTTCTCTCTCAATTTGTCTGAATAAGAAGGCTAACTTAAATTTAAGTGATTTTTTCCAACCTGCACTTAGTTTGAAATATGTTACTGTTGTTTCAGACCCAAAAAAGATTTGTCCTGAAAACTTGGCAGTTTTCCCAACTACATCTGCAGTTCTGAGGCCTATGGGAGGTTAGGTCTTGAACTGTGGTCCTCTCCTCAGGTTTCTTTTCATTTAATTATTTGCCAGGTTGAAATGTACCTTGTCAAATCACTAATAAATGTGAAATCTGAGGGAGGTAGAGAGATTGACAGACAGACAGATATGTGTAAGACTGAAAATTATTTTGAAAGCGGAAAAATCATATGAAAAAGGACAAGCCTGCCAGAGCCTGAACCATTCAAAATAATGTACACATTTTTTTAAAATTCTGAAACACAGGAACATCAAACTGGAAGGTTCTTAATTTCAGTCCCCTATTTTCACTGGCAACTATTCTATATATTTCCTTTTATGAACTGAACAAAGTCCAGTAGAACCAGGTAAATTTATTTCCCTTATTATTCTTGCTAAAGACTATTTTAGCATTTTGTTTTGATGGTGCTTTTAATGGTCATTTTCTTCTCAGTTTGTTCTCTTGCCCTCAAGGTCTTTTAATTTCAAGAGTTCCTTTCCTTCATTCCTGTTCTAAGTTGATCTTTTTTGACTACAGGTGACCAGACACTACTTCCTGGGTGAGATACTGTTACGAACCGATTTAAACACAGAAGAGCAAAGAAAACTAAATCTCTGTGAATAAAATGGATTGAACCCAGAAAGGTTCAAAATATACCCCAAAACTTGATTATAATAGTAAAAGAGGTAAAGAGAAGGAGAGAAGGAGAGAAAGAGAAGGAGAGAGAGAAAGAGACAGAGAGATG
>VZRQ01007971.1:124784-144901 GCA_013397975.1 Machaerirhynchus nigripectus | reverse complement strand
AGAAAGAAAGAAAGAAAGAAAGAAAGAAAGAAAGAAAAGAAAAAGAAAGAAAGAAAGAAAAGAAAAAGAAAGAAAGAAAGAAAGAAGAGAGAGAATAGGGGAAGAGGTGTGTGGGGGGTGGACAGGGAGAGTGACAGGGATTAGGTAGAAATATATCACCCTCCCGCGGGTCCCAATGACATCTCATGGCTTGCCTCCATCTGGTCGTCTTCGTGGTGAGGGTGAGGTGGTCACTTGATGGTGAGGTGGTTACCTGCCACCCCGCCAAAAAGTATAGAATCCAATGGATTAACATATGCTTGGGCTAAGTGGGAATGTCCAGGTGCCTCCCCTGAGGGGGCTAGGTTTGACACTGTCCCTTGCAAGATTCTGGATTTGTTGCATCATGTGCAGTGCTCTGGTGCAGGGTCTGGGGACTCTTTTCGGGGGGGAGCCTTTGAGGGGCCATGACACCCCCTCTGCTGTCCCTCGTGTGAATGCAGCTTTTCCTGGGGTGATGGGGCCTTTGCAGCTGGGCTCCTCTGCACAGCAGATGATGGACGTTCACTGCCTTGTACCAGAAGCTTTTTCACCATACACCCAAAACCACTCCTCCCCCCCACCCTTTGGTGTGAGGGTCTGTGGGAGCCTGACAGCTGATAAGCCTGGAGCTGTGGTCTCCACCCTGAAGGTGCTAGGCTTAATCCTCCTGTGAATGTATTCTTCTCCCCCAGCCCAGACTTGAGTCATTTTATCTTCTCTCCATCAATCTGCAGTCCAGGGCCTCAGTCAGGGCCCCATTCAGGGTGTGGAGATCTTCCATGCAGATTTTTTAACACAGTTTTGCTATAATAGGCAAAATCCTTCATGAAGATGTTTAAGCCATAAATTATAACATTTTAGTCTCTGACAGATACCAAATTCCTTGTCCAATGCCTTGTACATCACATGTACGCAAGACTGTCTCTTCCAGCTTCATGAAGGCTACCAGTTCTGAGATGTCTTGAACAGTAAGGGACATTGAAAACTGTAGCACAAACAACCTATCTCAAGAGCTTTTCATCCACCATTTTGTGGAGTTGGGAACCCAAATATTGTACATACCACAGGGAGAAGATTATTATGAATGAAGGGAACCATCCCATGGCTGTATGTGTAGATCTTAGGAGTATGATGCCTTCCTGCTAGCTGAGCTGGAAGGGAATCAGAGAGGTTCTCGACAGGACGCTTTGGCTCTATTTTGACTGAAACTGACCACCCTGGGAAGGCCATTACAATGACAGATTGTTATTTTCTGTCTAATCAGAATCTTCTCACGAATAAATGTACCCATAACCCTTCATCATTTACATGTGACTCCTTAAAAAAAAGGAAGCCTCCATCTTCTTTGTAGCCACCCTTTAAATACTTGAACATGATGATATGGTCTCCCCTAAGCTTTCCTTTTCTCAAGACAGGTAATGAAAGCTAGTATGAAAGAATCTTATTTCTTTCTGTTCTAATTTATTTCAATGGTTAACTTTTGGCGGTGGTGTTCCTTGGAGAGTAGCAGTGGGTTTCAGCTAAGCCTTTTGGAAATTGCTTAAGTACTCCAGCCCAGTTAGACTAGATGATCACATACTCAGTTCCTTCTAACTGAATTATTCTGTTTTAGTTCAATGACTTTTAAGACCCATAAAGGGCTAATTTAAATGCAGCTTTGCATTTGTATATTTACTGTATTTATAACTATAATTTTTTTAGAGATATTTCTATAATGTCTGGTGTGGGGAATTCTTGACTGATTAAACTGCATCTATAATGGTACAGAATCCTGTTTCTCATTAAAAGGTAATGCTTCATACTGGCAGAATGGATCTGCCCTCAGTGGTTAAGGTGTGTATATGTAAACTGGGGACAATTCTGAGATATGGAGAACACGCAGGAAAATACCTAAACTTTACCTCATTGATTTTCCTTTCAGTGTGAAACAAACTGAAGTGTAAAAGAGACATCCACTATTAAAAGAAAACAGATCACCTCTGAGCCAAGAAATCCCACAGATTTCTGCACTGGAGGCAGGATGAGTTTACTGGGGAAATGTCAGTCCCCACTTGACCTATTCTTTTTTATGCATGTCTGCCTTCAGACAGTGTCGGAGACAGAATGCTGGGCAAGATGGACCAAGATGGATGTCTGGATGCAGAGCAGACATTTGTTGATGCTGGTGGCTTTCAACTGGCCTCCATCTGATGCCGAATTGATTTTTGTCTTTTTTACTTTTATATATTCTCTATATTCTTTACACATATATTTGTAGCTCTGTAACCTATTACTGTATTCGTAGCTAGCCCCAGTATTTTTCCCTACCCTGATAGGCAGAAAGACAAAACACATTCCAGAGGTTCCATGCTCCGGGGGTCCAAGGCCCCTATCCTATCTTGGCTCTCTGGGAGCCAAGATTGAAACCAGCTCTTCAAGACACATTTTCATAAACTAAGTTTAGTTCTTATCTAAGGGGGGGACTTAGAAAAGGGTTGAACTGGAGAGGAACTACCTCACCACTTATGTCTGTAATTGGGGATTTTTGTTAGTTATGTTAATTTGCTAAACTCATAGAACTGTATTCATCCCATGCTGGGGTGGGCATTTTCCATATCTGCCCCTGGAGGCCTCCAATAAAGACCAGCCTTTATATTACCTCCTATACTAATATTATCTCAAAGGTGTGTTGATTTATTTCTAGGTCTTTAAGGCATCCGTTTTCTGGCAACCCAGATGAGACTGGGACCTGGCAGCCTTCTTCTGGACCAGATGGTATACATCTTGCAAGGAATTCTTCCCTGCTGGCAACTTTTAAAAGAATTTCCCTGCAGTGACCTGAGGTGAGGAGCCACAGTCCCGGGACCCCGCAGGAGGTAACATAAAGGCAGCTCTTTTCGTTGTGTATTGTGTAATTGCATATTTGTGTGTGTATTGCGTATCTGTGTGTGTATTGTGCATCTGTGTAATTTCAGTAATTGCTAGCCATTTCCGTAAAATCTCGGTTCTTAGGAACCAAATTGTGGCCTTTTGCAGGATCCCACTAGTTTTGTAAGGTTTGTTGAGTCACTTATTCTGGCCCGGCATGGGTCTGGACGGGGACTTGGGTGTGGAGGGGGACTTACATTTGGAGTGGGTACTCAAGGGCTTTTCTTCCTTTCGCTGCTTTTCGCAGCTCGCCCCAGCCCGGCTGGGGGGGAGGGGGAGGCGGGGTGTGTGTGTGTGGGTGTGTGTGGGTGTGTGTGGGTGTGTGTGGGTGTGTGTGGGTGTGTGTGTGCCACCGGCTGAGCTTGTTTATTGGTGGAGAGGAGCAAATGACACTCCAAAAGTTACCGTTTTTAGCGCGCGCGGGTTTTGATTGTTGTGTTCGCTCAGGGACACCTAGGCGTAAACGGGACCGGTTCTTCGTCACGGCCGGGGTCGGCTGGGCGCGCCGTTGTGGAAAAGGGGGGAGGGGCGCCCACCTCCTGTACTGTAGTGAACATCGGCAGTATTCCATCTGTGGAAAGAGAAGTCAGCAAGTTGAAGCAGGCCAGTTCGGAGGGGGGGCCAGCTTCTGCTGTGCGCAAGGAAGGAATTTTGAGTTTTTTTCGGGATTTCGGGGCGCGGGCGGCTGCCGGAGCCGCGGCTGAAGTCACGGGACGGCGCTTGAGGGCGGAGGCTACGCCCCCTTTGACGGAAGGCGGAAAACAGCCGCTCTGAGAGCGGCGGCTGAGGTGGCCCTGCCGTTGCCCTGGAAACGACCGGGGCATGGGGCGGCACCGGGGCCCAAACCAGGACCACCGGCCGGGCGGCCGCCGCACGGCCACGGCCTAGCCCGCACAGCCCCTCACGGTGCTGGAATGGGAGACGTGCGGGCAGTGACGTGCTCTCCATGGGCGGTGCCGCTTTTGCTGCCGCCCATGGGGGCGGAAGCAGAGGCGGGGCTGCGCCTCTCGGAACCCTTGTGGGCAGGAACACGGCGCCTACGAAGGACGGCTCTATCGCGGTTTCCACAGTAACGAGTTTTGTTTTGGATAGAAACGGAAGCGGCTGCGGGCGGTAGGAAGGGGCCGGTACGGGCGAAGTGGGGCACGCCGCACCTGTGGCGCCGGGAGTATCCCCAGGCGAGTGTGTCCCTGCCACGCGTACCGTCTGTGGGAATGGGGCTACTCATTAAGGCATCGTATCAGCAAGGAAGATCCTTCAGATGAGCAATGACATCAGAGAATTTATCTGTCTTCCTACGGATACCCTTTTTGTTTTGTTTCAGTGGTTGCAATTATAAAATACATTTAAAAACTCCTATTTCCCTGTAATTCAGTGGGCTGCTTTTGGCTGGGTTTGAGTTAGTTTTCTTCATAGTAGAAGAAAATCCATGTTTTGGATTTGTGCTGTAAACAGCACTGATAATACAGGGATGTTTTACTTATTGCTGAGCAGCGCTTGCACAGCCTCAAGGTCTTTCCTGCTTCTCATACCCACCAGCGAGTAGTCTGGGTGTGCACAAGAAACTGGGAGGGGACACAGCTGAGACAGCTGACCTCAACTGAACAAAGGAATATCCCGGACAATAGGGCTTCATGCGCAATATATAAAGTGACGGAAGGAGGAAGGGAAAGATATCTGGAGTTACGGTGTTTGTCTTCCCAAGGCACCATGATGTATGATGGAGTCCAGCTTTCCTGGAGATGGCTGAACACCTGTCCACCCATGAGAAGTGGTGAATGAATTCCTTTTTTTTTGCTCTGCTTGTACATGCAACTTGTGCTTTACCAGTAAAGTGTCTTTACCTCAACCGAGCAGTTCTTTCTCTTTTACTCTTCTGATTCTCTCCCTTATTCCACCAGGGGTGAGTGAGCAAGCAGCTGCATGGGTCTTGGTTGCTGGTTGGAGTTAACCATGACAGCTCTCATCTGTGCTAGAGTGAATAATAGAACATAACACCAGAATAAAGAAGACCAAGATCAGTTTAGGTTTTTTTCAGTCTTGTTTTTTTTTTTTTTTGTTCGGATGGATTTTTTTAAAATATTGACCTTTTGGATTTGGAGTGTGAATTATTTCAATATCTCTTTCACCTCATCAAAAAAACTACTGCCAAGGAAAATTAATATTTCAGAAAATTAATATAATATCCTCAATATCAAATATCCCAAGCTTCCAATATCAAGCACTCCAAACATCCATTTTCCCAATAATGCTTTTGAGCCATCTCAAACCTCACCAAAGTGATACCTAAACATTCTGATTGTTTCCATCATTTAAAGTTTTCACTCCTTCTGACATAGATCAGTACAGATTGTTTTACTGTCTAGCATTTTTTCCATCATATGGTTGATAACAAATACCTTATCCCTGCCACCCCAAACATATGTTACCACAGCAAAACATTGCAGCTTTTTCCCAGAGGAAAACTGTCCTTCAGATGCCAATCAACAGTAATAATAACAACAATAACGACAAAATGAATTCTACTTTGCTTGGCTCATCCTAAAAGTCTAAAGACTGGTCAGAAACATGACTGAAAGTTAAAGGTGTCCTACTAAAGAATATTGAAGAACCATAATCTGAAATAGCAGGTGACAGCTGCTTCTTCTGTCTTTGTGCTGCAGCAATTACATAAACTGATGTGCTAATAAATGTTTATGCCCCACTCCTCTTTTTTTCTCTTCTCCAGCAGAGATGAAAAGCTTTGAGTTGTGGCAGAATAAAAGTCCTGGAGGACCAGGTCTTCTTCCTGGGGAGTAGGTAGTCACTCAAAGCAACACCAGTGTTGTAATGAGCATTGACATGGCAAGCATTTGCATACGGAAAGAGATGCTTTGGGAATATGAAGCTGGATCCTAATTTTACCTGTGAGCAAAATTTCAGTGGGACTGTTAGTGGTAATGTGGGCAGGAATGGGCTGTTTAGCAGAATCAATCACAGTGCTTGAGCCTGTTTCAGCAGATATATTTTAAGAAGAGAAGTTGTGACTAAAGTCAAAATCTGTTTAGTGCTTGAAGTTTTTTACCATGGACTAGACAGGCATAAAAATTCACTTCATGTAGACCATCAGCATTTGTCAGATTAAATTAACTACCGGATAATTTGAAATATGTGTTTTTAAAGCTGAATAACACCAGACTCACCTCCCTTTCTCCTAAGCTGTTGTTTTGTATTTCGATGTTAGCTTTGTGCCGAGATGTTCTAAGCTCTAGACCCAGTTGTGTGAAATAAGAGAAATGTTCCAAAGCTTATGCAGGGTTAGAAGATCCTACAGGATTTTGATATTTATCCTACTGATAGATCTCAATGATATTAAAAATCTGTCAGCTCTTGAAAACTCTGTGGTCAACCCAAAGTGTGTGAAAGAGAGTGAAACACAAAATTTTGGTTTTAGCAAAAGTGACATTGGACCTAAAATTTGAAAGCAAGTTGTTCTAGTATGAAGCAGCATTTTCTTTGTCATTCTGTTCTAAACACACTCTGAATGATAGGTAGACTTTCAGAGTAGCATGCATGTTGATATTAGACAAGTTTTCACTGTAATTTATATTTACTAGACTGACCTAAATTACTAAAAAATCAACCACTAAGTTCGCCAAACAAAGCATTCCTGCCCTGCTCAAGCAGTGATATGATATAATAGTCTTAAAACTGTAGGCTGGGTTAAGAAAATATGGGTCATATCCTGTAATATGAATACTCTCCTTGTTTGTCCTGAATTCGAATCACTAATGTATTCAAGGACACCTTGAATAATTAGGAAAATCTCCTTAAATTGATTGTGTCTCATGATGCCTACGAAAATACCACAACAGCATCCCGCTATTTAGCTATTGCAATGCCAAATGCCTTACTATTTCATACCATTCTTCTTTCCTGTACCATTTGTTTTATTGACCTGGTGCCTTCAGCTGTAGAAACTGCAGGAGTGATGGTGCAGGGATCCTTTTTTCTCTATTTGGAACTCCCTTAGTTCAGTCTATTACTTCAAAGACTATATTATGGATGCTAGAAACCTCACTACTTGAAACCTGGATAGACCTTGAATTCTAGACAGAGAAAAAACTCCAAAACATTAAAATTGTTAAAACATTTGTTTCATAAAAACCCATTCTGTTTAGTTTGGGTGCTTTCATTTCTTTATGGCAAGCACTTGCAGCACAGGGCTGAGGTAATTGGAACAGCTGAGTGAATGTAAATCTGAGGGAGCTGAAGCACATTGTCTATAAAGCTGATGTAGTTCTTGAGCACTCTAGCAGTGGTCAATTCATTATCATTGCAAACAGCCTGCCATAGAAAACCTACAAGCTACTGAAGACAAGATGACTGTAAAATCAGACTAACTCTAATATTCACTAATGGACATGAACATTAGCCTTGCAGCTTCAGCCAACTGCACTGAATGAGACCCTGGTGACACTTTAGGATAAAGTACATTAGGGACTGAGGATTTTATTTTTTTTAATTTAACGTATTGATTTTTTTTTTAAATTAGTAGTTAAAGTAGCTGAGGAAAGAAAGGATTTGGAAAAGATACTGGAAGTGGAAATGAATGAAGATTGCCCATTGGCTTGTCTTAAATATTCGTTTTCTAGGTTTCTGCAATATTCAGCAATGGAAACTGAGTGAGTATTTTCTCCCCACAAACCTTCATTTGTTTACTTTACAGTCCGATGCTAGCACTGACAAGCATTCCAAATGAAACACTGGAGCTAAAACTGACACTATATAAACTCAAGAGAGCACCAAGTTTCTGTGTACAGTTTTGTGTTAGTGAGATCTTGAACAATAAGTAGAAAAAACACCATTTCTGTTGTCTTGAGTGTTTTATTGTTAAAAAGCTGAGATGACATCATAACAGAAATAATGAGTTTTACAGTCTTTGGGAGGCAAGAAACCTCTTCACAACAGTTATAAAAACATAAGTGGTTTGAAAGATACCTTGATGTCTAAGCAGTGGTCCAATTTCCCTGTTAGAGTTAGCCTCACATCAAGAAACTTACTGTGTTTAATTTTTGATGTTATTGCAGAAATGATATTGAAATAAAAATTTGTTGCACTACTTTTTTTCAGCTATAATGCTTTCATTATTCTCTCTAAACTCCTTTTATGCTATTAGCTGTCTGCAGCTGCTCCCAGGATTGGTTCAGCCCTTTTTAGTTCTTTTACAAACCACTTTATTATGTCAACGTGTAACAGGCTCCATAATACAAAGTAGCATAGCCGCAGCACTGGAAGTTACATGCAAAAGTCTAGACATGATTTCTTCACTGGCAGCCACTGGGATTTTGTGTTAGTTACACATTTTAGGCATTTATTCTCTTTGTGTGGACTTCAAAAAGCGCATTAAGAGAAATCCAGAGTTATTGAAAAGCTTTCCTTTTACAGAATTTTCTGAAGCTTTAAACAGAAATTTCTGTTATTCGTGCCAGATGTCTGTGTGATTCCATACTACCACATATTTTGCATCTTCCCCATAGCAGTTCTGTGCAAGTGCTCCCTACAGAGAAGAGGGACCTACTGCCTACTTGTCTGTAGCTTGCCCAGGGATGTTGCCATGTGATCATTAGCCTAGCAAGCGCTGGCCGTGCTGGCCTGTGAAGACCAGGGTAATGGGTTCAAATGGCCTAAAATTGAAATGGCTTTAAACCAAAAGAGGGTGGATTTAGATTAGATATTAGGAAAAATATGAGGTTGGTGAGCCACTGGAACGGGATATCCAGAGAAGTTGTGGATGGCCCATCACTGAAAGTGTTCAAGGGCAGGTTGGATGGGGCTTTGAGCATCCTGGTGTAGTGAAAGGTGTCCCTGGCCATAGTGGGGAGGTTGGAACTAGATGATCTTAAGGGTCATTCTATCATTCTTTGAAATCTGAGTTGGTCCCGCTGCTTCACAGTATGCTCTTTCTGAAGATAGGTCTGGAAAATAGATTTTGAGACTATGAGGCTCAGACAGAGACCCGAGGGATGATGATATCTGTGGAGTACCTAACCTGAAGAGAGCTGCTTTAATTCACTGGGGAGTTGAAGGCAACAGAGGTAGTTGAACGAGGGCAGTTGAGTGAGTCAGATGTACCTAAGGGCTGGGGTGAGAGAGAAAGAAAATGGTAAAGCTCAGCATTATTTGAGGCCAGTTTAGCCAACAACCTAAATTATTTTATCTTGAAAAGAAGTGCTAGGCATAAAACTTTTCTGAGATAATTTTTCGGTCTGCATCTTGGAGGTAACTGAGACATCCTTCTTAAGGCTGAATGAATACTGCCCCAGTGCTCACTGAAGCAGAACATACTCAAGACACTCCCTAGCTGCATGTTATGTTTTCATACAGAGGCATTTCCTCCTTCTTCCCATACTTCTATTTTCTCCATATTTGTTACTTGACTTCTGTTTTTCTCAAATATTATTGTAATTTCTCTAACAACAAAATCCTGAATAAAATAACAGGAAACGGAGAAAATAAAAGGAGTGTTCATCCCCTTCCTCAAGATAGTTGCTGGAAGCCATAAATGATTGACATAATGGAGGCAGGACTCAGTCTTCCCTGACCCCATGCCTCTGATAAACTGCTCAGCTTTACCTAGTTAAGGCTGACTTGATGGATGCTCTCCTTACTTTAGGGGAAAGACAGTGGAAGGGAAGCAAATCTGACACTTGTGTAACAAAAAGCAGAAAATGCTTGTATTGTAAAGCAGTCAAAAGATGGGAATGAGCAGCAAAAAGGCAATGGACTATACTTAAACATCAGTATGAATAAAAACTCTGCACCAAAGCTGCTTCCAGGACTCAAGGTTAGCTCCTCTGTGCTCCCCAGTTAGAGAACTGCCCTTCTGTATGTTTTAGGATGAAATCCAGTCCCTTTGAGATCACCACAATTCTTTACTGTTGATTTTGGTGGGAGCAGGGGCTTAACCCAAATAAATATTTTATGGCACCATCATATAGTACACACATCTTATACTTCTTGGGGGAAAAATATCAGCTATTCATTTGTGATGCCATGTGGCAAAGGATGTGTCCATATGGCCATGTTCACAGCAATCAAACAGATAATACCTCTGAATTCAGCAGGCACCAATGCAGCACAGCCCTGAGGAGGCTGAAAGAGAAAAAAAATCATTGTTTCAAATGAGGCCAAGATTTCACCTCATGTTTTTAGTGTAGCAAATGTTATTGCAAACCCACACAGAGCCAGTGTAAAGTGCAAATTTCTATTGGAGTTTGACATATTCATTACCAAACTAGCATCATTAGTTTATATGAGTGTAGGTAATTAGAAGACAGGTTTCAGTTTCTTTCTTAAAAAGTGTCAATTTTGTTAACAAAATGGCAAACTTTCTTTCAATGAAAGCAAGTCATATGCTGCAGGAAGAGCCACAAATTTGGGGAAAGAGCTGAGAGACAATATTTAGTGAAAACAGCATCACTGTACAGTTGAGAAAATAGACAATAACTCACTTCCTTGTGTAAAGGGATTTTAAGTAGGAGAAAAGTAACCACGGCAGAAAAAGTTTCATTTGCAAAGGCAGATTAAAATCTACTGTAGACAGAGTAAAGATACTCAGGAAACACCAGGGGACCTTGTTGTTTGGTGCCATGAATAGATTTGGTTGTTTTTCATTGATCTTCATTTTTTCTTTTTTAGTAGTTTGGTGAAACCACCCACTCCCTCCCTCCCACGCCTCCCTTCCCCATTTGATAACCTGTCTTGGGGTGATTTTACAGTAATACTGTATTTCCCTATCATCTGGTTTATGCCCAGAAATGGGTCCCATAGCATTAAGCTGGGTCCAGAAGACAGGGGAGAGAAACTGGGCAAATTCTTCAGCACAGTTTGTGTTCAAGGACTCAGGCACACTCCCCCACGTTCTCACCGCTGCAGAGCCAAGGGAGCACCTTCCTACTTTTAGCCAGCCTGTTAGCTGAGGCAAGAAATTTTCCCACACTGGCATACCAAAATAGCCTGTAAGTAACTTCTTCTTCCTTTCCTGTAACTGTTCAGCCTAGCTGTGATCGGAGAACCAGATCATCGGACCCTGTGTACCAGCAGGGAGGCTGCAGGGATGCCGCATCCCAGCCTCGGACCTTGGGAGGGGCCGAGCCAGCTACAAAGGGAGTTCTAAATCCACCAGCTTTCTCTGCATTGAGGAGGTTTATTACCTGCCATTACTCATTTGTTTCCTGTGCCTTGCCAGCACTCTGTTTGTTAAATAAATAGTTTTTTTCACTTTCATCCAAGAAATTCCTTTTGTATTGGTGGGGGAGGGAGTGCTGAAATATGTCTTCTGGGGAGGAGACATTCCTTCCAGAGCATTTCCTCCTAAGCTTGTCTCAAACCGAGACATAACACCTGTGTGTTAAGTGAAGCTGCACTACTAACCATGGGTAAGAATATTTTTCCCAGTAATTGAACATAACTGGTGAAGATGCCATCCTTTTCTCCTGTGAGAGTTAGTTCCACTTTGGCACATGGCTATTAGGTCAAGTCTGGTTCCATCTGAAATTTTTTGAGTATCAGTGGGAGAAGAGAAAAAATATAATAGCTGGTTTGGGCATATGTGTATAAATATTATACATTTTTGAAAAAGCTACATGCAGGGGGGAAAAAAATCAACCCGGTCTGCAATCTGGTATAACTTTTTTGCACTACAGGGTAGCTGTGTTTCCTGATTGATTGTCAACCCACAAGGTTAACAGGAGCTTCCAGGGCCTTGTAATTCTGTTCTAGAGCAACCTCTTATGTCACTTAACTTCTGTTTAAATCTTTGTCTTTAACTGTTTCCAGTAAGGTTATGAAAATATCATCAATTGCTTTGAACGCTGGTTTTGTTGTATGCAGCAAGCTCAGTTATGCTCCCCTCCCCCTCCTGCTTGTTGCTTAGTCGATGTACTGCATTTACCTGTAATCATCCCAACAACACTCATAAGATGATTTTCCCCTTTTTAAAAATTAATTTTCATATATGTTCTGTTCTATCTACAGTCTTCACCTTTTAGTGAAATGACCAGATGTCTCAGAAAGCCTCAAGCAATGCTGGCATCAGGAGACTTTGCCCCCATCCTGAGTGACTGCAGACTGAGATGCCAATATGTTCTGGTTTGTAATGGATGATTGATTTGCAAGGCTGTTTTGCTCTGATTGTCCCTTGCTTAAAGAAGCATTGGGCCTTTTAAAATTTTTTTTTTCATTTTATACCAGGCAGTATTTCCTCTGTCTGTAGTCTTGTGTCCACTAAATCCTAACTAGCTGCTCTATTGTTGGTGATTTTTTTTTCCCTTGCAGAGGAGTTCATGTTTTTTTTAAATTTTAATGGTAATAAGGTTACGTTAAAGAAATAACCAGATCTGTTGTCTAAATACCTTTGAATGTACAAGGACCAGCCATGGTGGAAGAAGGTGGAAGCCCTTTCCTCAGCAGCCATCTGGACAGATCATCATACTTTCTGTCTTCCCCTTAGGTCCACTATGTGTCACCTCCTCCTCTCATCTAAAAACATTGGATCCAAACATCTAACATCCACACTTCATAGATCTTTATAAGCTGTGTCTTCAGACACCATGGGCAACCCTGTGGTGAGAGCCCTCAGGTTCTGCCAGGGTGTACAGACATGTAGCCATGTTCCACCTCTGCTAACATCAAGAAATCATCCATGTTCAGTAAAAAGACCATAAAACTGTGTCTCTGTATAACCCCTTTCTGTATGAATGCTTACCTCTGAAATACCAGTACAGGCCAGGCCACCTCTGGGAAAAAGCCTCTGAACAGCCAGAAAGTCAGAGCTTCAACCTTAGTGGCAGTTGGTGTTGAGCAATACAGTTAGTGCAGGTAGCTCGGTGTGCTGCTGCAATGCAGTGCAAGTTGCAGCCTGTACTTTTTGCGTGGGGAAATGGCTGGAGTCCCCGGCAAGAACAGTGATCTGGCCCTGGCCCTTTGCACAACAGAGGGGACCTGTGGCACTAGCCAGGTGACCAGCCACTCAGAGATACAGCGGGAGCCCATGGCTCAGCAGGAAGACCCCAGACTACTGTGTCAATGGACTGCAGATACAAAAGCCCAGGGATTGCTTGGTTCAGGGTCCCTCCTTGGCAACACCCAGCTTGATCTCGAGTTGGTTATGTGTGACTGTGCCATGATTAAAGTAAAGAGAAATCAGACATCTGAGACTCTGCTATGGGAAACCTGTGGCTGAGCCTCTAAGGAAAACTGGTCTGACTTTGTGGGAGTGGTGTCTTTAGGGAGTCTAGCGAGGCACCTGTTGACTCACTGGAGCCATCCACTGCAAAAGGTGTTTGGCACCAGCTGGGGTGAAATTCTGGGGTGATAGAAGTGTGACTGCCAGAGGGGATCCTGGATGGTCAGACAGGAAGGTTTTCTTAACAGCTGTCATAGGACTGGAAGTGGGATTTGTAAATTACAACGTCCAGTTTATAGTCCTGTCTTTTCCATTAGAATCAAACTGTAGCTTCATTGAACAGTTAAACTATAGCTTCATTGAACTACACCTTCATTGAATCATTAAAGTAACCTATTCTGGTTCCCTGAAGTTTTTAATGCATGCTACAAATTGATTACCCAGCTTCTACAAATATTAGGAAATGAGCTTTTAATTCCTCATGCAAGGTACTAAAACATAACCTGGTTGCTAAAACATAACCTGGCAGCATACGTTTCTCTGCCTTACAGACTTTTTAAGATGATCCGGCAAGAAAAGGGAGTCCCTGAGTAAATGGTATTTGGATTCTCAATGTTTTTAGTGAGGAATGGGTTATCACAGAACAACACTCACAAATTACCTCCTTCTAGGCATGAAGGATTGTTGAGGTGTTTTTAGAGCATTACTCTTCTTGCAGGAATATGTCTGCATTTTGTTTGGGTAGTAAAAAATTAATGAAGGTCCATTGCATCCTTCACTCACTAAGGCAGCTGTGAATTTTGCCACTGTATTCAACAGACAGAGAGGGTCTGACTTTACTTTTTATTTTTATTTTCTTCCACTCTGAGATCATGTTCTCAGATCATTGCATGAACCTGTTTTCTGTTAAGCAACCTTTTTGTGTTATGTTCATATTTGGAAATACTTATCACTGTTTCAAATATCTGGATACACTGTCGAGGTACTAATGGAGGAATTTTTGGGTGACCCTCAATGGAAATCCTCTTAAGACTCTTTTTGTGTAGAAAAACACTTTTGCTTCAGAACTGGGGAAATCTTGCAGATGTACAACTCACCCCTAGAGGTCACTGCGACCCAGGGATTTCAGTAAGCTCCAGCGAGCACCCAGCGTTGCGGGTGCCCAGAGGCTGCAGCGGTGGGGTCCTGCCGGCAGGGTTGGCGGGGGATTTGCAGCCGGAGCGGAGCGCTACTGAGGCCTGTTCCCGCTTTCACTTCCTTTAGCCTGTCTCCCATTTCTTTTCTCTTTATGACATTTAAGGCTTACCACTAGAAACCAGCTGGTAGTCAGCTTTTTTTCAGATGACACTGACTTCGCTGGGGTTTCTTTCTTGCAGTTTTTTTTTTCTTTTGGCATCGTCCGTTGCACTCAGGGAAAAAAAAATAAAAAAGGACAAATATGGCCAATTATAGTAATTATTTTAGATTCAGGAGAAAACTCACTTTCAGCAGGTGAATAACTTGACTTCTGGATTCTTTGGTGTTAAATCTTTATAGAGCTGGATTTTACTGTGCTGCGTAATTTAGGCTGCATCTGATTTTGCTTTCTGGCATGATTTACCAGTATCTCCCATTTTTTTAGCACATGATTTGAGATATTTCTGAGTTGACTCTCTGTTTTCAGTGTAGATTGACAGTAGCTCTGAGGCTCAGTGTTATGCAGTTCAAAAGCATCATGCTACTTTTGCAAGGATTTTCTATAATGACTTCTTCACACTTTACTTTCACTTTTACTTTGTCTTGTAGAACAAGTGAAGATTAGTTGGAGCTATGCTGTTGACAGCATTCTAATGAACCACAGGCCAGCATTTTAATTGCGTGTGGGGAGAGATACCAAAGTGTCTCACTTTAAATAAGTCTTTTCAATCTTTTTTGGGGTCTGCTAAAAATTTTGAAACACCTTTGAAACATAAGCTTCTTTGTCTCAAACCTAGAAAAATAGGTGCATACTAAAATGTGGGGGAAAATTCTTAAAAAAAAAATTCTGATTTTTCACAATATTGTGATCATATTTTGCCTACAGAAATTTGCCTGAGTAAGTTATGCAGTAAATCAAGTATATGTAGCCAGAAGAACTGAAAGAATTGTTGGCCAAAACTTTCTACACAGAAAAGTTTAAACCTGGAAAAATACTCATGGCTAAAAATAAGTGTATTGGTTGACCTGGGTGCACTAGGGTCCCTCCTATATGACATGCTCTGTAATTGAATAAAGCAGAAGCCCAGCTTTGCATCACAATGTACAATATGTAAATTTCTGTGAATAATGGATTTAATCATATTAGAAAAGAGATTAAAAGCAGTTAAGCATGTCAGCCTTGATTCTGCTCTATGACTTGTTAGCAAAGACAGGGATAGGTGCTTATCCTTTTGATGAACCATTGTGACATCAGCAGCCTCAGCCTTCTCTCGGGAACTTGCCATATTTGCAGAACCTTGCTGCTATATTTTTCATTATTTGGAATTAGTTTTAAAACAGCATCAGCTCTCTAATACTATACATTCTGGTGATAATCCTGTGCTCATTTGCTTTGGACTGACCTAGCACTTGGAGGAGAAATCACAAATCCAGAAAGGGTCTGGTACCTCTTTTTTTTGTTTCTAGCTTCACTACTGACTCTTGGTAAGCCCTGTGACAGGCCATTTAAACTCTCTACCTTTTGTTTTCCTCATTTACACAAGAGTCAACATAGCTACGTTAGTAAACATTGTGTGGGAATGATCAATTATTAACACAGGTTGTGTAATCCTATTTAGATAGTACAGAAATTACAGAAAATTGAAGGCATTCTGTTACTGAAATAACTGCTATCTGACCAAATAGTTATGATTAAATACCACAGTGGTGTAAAGAAGACATACTGTGAAATATTACAAAGTTATATGGAAAAATGGAAGAAATACCACTCTCATAACTGAATAAATAAAAACATAAATACAGAAATTGACCTACGTAGGTTCCTAAAATGAGCTGCATATATTGGGGTGGGGAGGGTATGTGCATAACACTTAATGGGGTGGAAGAAGTTAGTTGGACTGGCATGGGGAGGAGTGGTAATGTTAGTTCTGATTACATTTTCTTTCTTGCAAGAAAGGGAATGATGGGGAAAAAGTTGAATTTTAGAGGTTAGTTGAGACAAATAGAATAGGGCCTCCTCTGGTAAAGATTTTAAGGGCAACTCTAGCAAAGGGAACTTAATGGTCTCAGTTGGCTGCAGTGGAAGTACTTGTGGTCTGCAAGCACTTTAGTGTCCATCCAAAGCAGAGCCATGAGACCCTTCTGTTACACGAGGCCACAGCCACAGGGCAACTGGAAAAGCTAAAAATGTGTCAGTTAATACAAAGTATGTGTGAACGTATGCATGTAGTTTGCTAACATGTGAAATATCAAAGAATCAAAGTTCTCAGCAGAACATTAATTTATCCTTATTTTTTTGCATTTTATTTTTTGATTCCAGTTTAAAAAGATCTTCTTTAGTTGTGTCTGCTTAAATGCTTGGCAGTTGTGGCCCTACAAAAGATCATCATAATCCCCCTGAAATATGAAATTTCTGGAAATTATCTGAAAATCTACTGAGCCTCAACCACTCAGTCTTTCCTTCAGTATGGAAAGTTTTGCCATTTGTGAGATGGATTTTGATTCACATAACAGACCCCTGCTCTTCCCTGTAGTGTTGATTGATCATCTACCTGCTTTAGTTTGCAATTGTTTTTACTTACAATGGTTATGATGGAGGGTGAGACCATATAACTTTTTAATATCAGTGGCAAAAGTCCTACTGCAGCCCACCTGGCCTTTCGGCTGAGAGGCAGGACCACTCAGGAGAAAGCAATGTCCTACTTTCTGGATTTTGTCACTGTTGCTTAATGAGATAACAACATGCTTTATCATTTAGCCATGACATATGATGGGGTTAGGAGATCCAGAGAGATTTCTCATAGCTGCCAAATTTGATGCTGTTCTGTAAAGGATATTTCTTACCAGTGAGAAACCCTCCCATTTCTTGCTCACTTCTCATCACCAAAAATGTATCTGTTTCTTTCTCTTAGGTCAGCCTACTTCCTGGCAGGCTTGCAGCACTCCAGAAGAAGTAGGATGATGAAGGGGACAAAAAAACATGAAATAAGATGGTTTCATCAGTCGTCCACTCAACATCAGAAAGAGCAGCAGCACTGACTCCCGTGCCCCAAACTGTGCTTCCTTTTGTCTTATTTGGGACCTTTAGGTGCTCTTGCTGAGAGCACTGGGGCAGTCCTCAGGAGTTTGAGGGGAAGATGGGCATCTGTTCCATGTTCTGATCTGCAAGAAGCAGGAGCAGGGGATAATCCAAGAGACTGGAATGCAGGTGGTTTTGGCAGCCAGTGCACTGAGTAGCAGAGAGGAAGGAAGTCGATCTGTTTAAATCGGGGATTTTATGGTTGGGGGCAGGGAGGAGGAGAAGAAATCATCAGGAAGGGTAGAGAGCACATACGTAGGAAAAAAAAAAAGCAGGCAAAAGCAAAGAGAGACATGCAGTCTGGCCTGGCTTGACTCCTCACAGAGGGCAAACAGCAGTGAAGAGCCCAAAGATGGGGAGAAGGAGCAGCTGGAGGGACTGGTCCTGCCCATAGTGCTTACAGGCTTGGCATTGCGTCCCTCTGATATTGTAAACCGCCCCCCCCATCCAACATGAGGGCACCAAACTGCCAGAGCAGACAGAACCTACCAAGTGAAACTACCTTTTATGCTGGAAGCACAATCCTGGTGAGGATTGTTTTCTTCTCCGTATGTCTGCTGCACTAGACTTAAAGTTCCCTTGTTAAAGAGCAGACACCTGTCATTTCTTGAGAAAAAAATTCAGTCTCTGTTGTCTCTGGAGACCACAGAGACAAACAGTGCAGCAGCTTGCTGGGGTGCTTGCTGTTCCAGGGATAAAACAGTGGCAGAGGCCTATTGATGCCCAGGAGAAACAATAGAAGCCAATTGCTGTGGTGAGAAAGTGGCCATTTGCTGTGCCTGCTGCAGCCAGGGATGGCAGAGGAAAGGAACAGGAGAGTACACTTGGGATGAGCTGCTGTATCATTACTGCCCAGACTCCAGCCCCACTGTGTCTTGCTGTGCTGCCCCTGCTACCTTTCAGCAGGTAGGAGTTGGGGAGATAAATAAAGAAAGGAAAATAATGAATGATGTTGCATGAAATCTGACTTTCTGACCAAATTTTACACTGCTGTGGACTTTCTGTGCTTGGAGGGAGTTGATATGGGCTTGTCAGAAATTTCCTAGCCCATAACTCTGGCTTGATCACAGCTCAGCAACATTCAGAGAGGGCCTGTGTGAGTGGCTGGTAGGGCTGTGGGCTGCCTGCCCTTGCCTCCACAATGGGCTTTGTGTATCATGCTGGATCAATCCTCAGTTTCTATCTCGATAAGTGGAGCCCTCAGATCTATCAAAGCAATTCTATAAGTTTCATTTCAGTATGTTAGTGCCACAGGTTGTGTGGCACAGGAATACATCTCTTCTGGAGGATGATGTCAAGTCCAGAGGAGAGTGTATGGCAGAACACACTGTCTTGGGGTGACTTCATGGTAATACTGTATTTCCCTATCATCTGCTTTATGCCCAGAAATGGGTCCCACAGCCTTAAGCTGGGTCCAGAAGACAGGGGAGAGAAACTGGGCAAATTCTTCAGCGCAGTTTATGTTCAAGGGCTCACACACACTCCCCCCCGTTCTCACCGCTGCAGAGCCAAGGGAGCACCTTCCTACTTTTAGCCAGCCTGTTAGCTGAGGCAAGAAATTTTCCCACACCAGCATACCGAAATCCTCCAGTTACTTCTTCTTCCTATTCTGGACTGTTCAGCCTAGCTGTGGTCCGAGAATCAGATCATCGGACCCCATGGACCGGCAGGGAGGCTGTGGGGAGGTTGCATTCTGGCCTTGGACCTTGGGAGGGGCCGAGCCAGCTACAGAGGGAACTCTAAATCCACCAGCTTTCTCCACATCAAGGAGGTTTAATATTTTCACAGTTACTCGTTTTTCCACGTACCCTGTGGGCACTTTGTTAAAGAAATAGTTTTTTTCACTTTCATCCAAGAAATTCCTTTAATACTGGTGGGGGACGGAGTGCTGAAACCTGTCTTCTCTAGAGGAGACGTTAATTTCAGGACGTTTCCTGTTAAACTTGTCTCAAACTGAGACACACTTTTCAGCCAGGGCTTGCCAAGGTGCCATACAACTGCTTTAAACAGACCTCAGTGAAATATAGAGATTTAGGCTTTTCCCCAAAGCTTTACATCATTAGACCTCAAGTCTTGCTCAGCATTTGCTAATTAGATCTGTTTCTAATGTAGAGCAGTGACAGAAGTGTTTGGGCACTGATGTTCTTCAGCTGTTTGGCCACAATAGTTAGGTATTTAAAGGGTGGAGGATCAATAGACAGCTCTATGCATTATCCTCACCACCAAACACTCCTGAGATACTGTTACAAACTTAAAATGAGTAGTATAAGACTAACAACCATGAAAATAATGGAAAAGTAAAGATCTAGATGTTTGGTCCTTTTAACAGGTATTACTACATAGGATTCTCAAAGGGCTAAGAGTGGACAACAGTCTGTTGTTTCAATGGAAGAAGGTGAAACAAAAGTCATACGCTCCATAGTACATGTCCAAAGATGGGGATATAATAATGAAAATGGTGTTTATTCTGGTCTGTTAGGTGACCAGCTGAAGCTCTTAAGTATGCAGATAGTACCCTACAATCACGGAAGCTCACTAGTAGGTGATGGTTTCCTTTCACATACCTTTGGAGGTCTCATCACATCAGAGATCTAAGGATTCAGCCTAAAAGCTCAATTCTCAGTTATACCATCCCTTCCATAAAATTACAGACAAACTAAATGAGAGGAAATGTCATGCATGAAAATTGAAGTTGGCTTTTGCATAGGACTGTCAGGTGACCAGGATATAATTAAATAATAGATAGGTTAATTAAGAACCTTTTTA
>VZRQ01007971.1:90590-124189 GCA_013397975.1 Machaerirhynchus nigripectus | reverse complement strand
TTAATAAATTCATATTTTTTTCTTTTAATAAAGACGAGAGTTGTTCCGTTTTTCACAGGAAAGAAATTTTTAGGTGAGAGAATGGCTTATATCAGGCATAGCTGGAGAAAATACGGTAAAAAATTTCAGACACATCAGCATTTCTCCTAATGTCTTCTCCTGTGCTGTGATTGACAGTCTATATAGTTGGGGGGGAAACTACAAAACCCACAATACTGTAGCTTTCTGTAAAACATATTGCTATGTAAGAGTATTGAGTTTGTGGATGGGAGTCCTACAGTCTACTCTTCAGAAACACACATAGAAATGTGTGAAGGAAGTGAAGGTCTATAGAAGTATGCAAGGAAATTGCTGCAAGCATGTCATCCTCCTAGCCTGGAGCTAGCACTGTGGTGGTTTGGGCCAAATTCCAAGGAAACGTCCAAAAGGAGCATCTCCTTAAAGGAAGACGGGTTACAGACACCCCTCCCCCACCAGGTTGGGGAAAAAAAAAAAGATTTTCCTTGGAGGAATGTGAAAAAGAAAACAAAAATTATTTATTTAACAAACACACAGGAAAAGAATAATAATGATGCTAAATAACAAAACCTCTCGTTGTGAGAGAAAACCTGAAAGATTTTAGAGTCCTTCTGTAGGTGTGGTCTCCCTCCTTCTCCTCGGAGCTGGGTTGGCGTGGGGGCCCCCCTCCAGGCCGGTGGAAGGTCCCCCGGTGGAGTTCTGATGTTCTGAACAAGTCCAGAAGAGAAGAAAAAAAGAAACCAAAGTCCCAGAAAAAAACACTCTCTGTCTCTCTCTGGAGAAGCAGAGCTGAAAAAACCCAAAACTGGCTGAAAAGCAAGAAGAGTGCTGCCTCTGCTCCTCAGCAAGAAGCAGCTAATCTCTGTGTCCTTGAAGTACAGACTGTTTGAAAAGTTCGCTCAATTTTTTTTCTCTGTCTCCTGCACTCAGTTTTAAAGGCATAGAAAATCACAGTAATCATATCTGGGCATAGAACGGTGATAGGGGGTACAACAGCATAAAGTCACCCCAAGAGAAGCACCTAGAAAAACAAGCAGTAAGACTGATAGGCCAGAGAAAATGACTTCTCAACTGTACCTTTGTTGCTCCATATATAGTGTTATAGGGAGAAACGAATAGAGATCAAAATGATTTTATTGAATATTTACATACTCATACTTGGAGTTCACCCAAGATTTTACTAATAGGCATATTTATAGAAATTATGAATTTGAAGTGAATATTAAGAGGAAAAATTAAACCTTTAAATGCAATACTTTACTGTCATCCTACTTCTGAGAACCGCTGTGCTAGGGTGACACGAAGCAAGTAACTTGTGTTCTAGTTGAATCTGCCCAAGCTGACGTATGAGATGGCAGTTCAAAATTGCCCATGTTAGGTTGGGAATAAAAATGGTGGTGAAATTCCTCTGGTTTTTCCAGAAACTGACAACAGAGAAAAATAGAAAAACTGGATATAATTTTTTTTTTAAATGTAGCATTAATGAAAAAAAAGGGGGAGGGGCAGGGGGAACCCCCTGTGTGTCACTTTTTCCTAACACTTTAAGAAGAACTGCAGAAATAAAGAAGTCTCTCAGGGACAGATTTCATACAGAAGGCATCTAAACTTGCTAAATATATTGAGAACTGTGAAGTACTTGCTCAGCTTTATTCAATCTTCTACTGTGTAAGGAGCAGGAGAATACTTAGTTTTTCTATCAGCTTACTTCTTTGACAGAGTCATTCAGAGAGTAAAATCTTTGTTCTACTGGGGGAATATAGGGAGAGTTGAAGTGAGATCTCTGGTTAGTACGTCAGGTTTTTCATCTGATTTGTTTCCAATACATGGGAAAAACATAGCAGATTGCATATTGCATTTATTAAAGAACACAGACCTGCATTTAAATTACAGTTTCCTTTCTTAAGATGCAATTGTGAATTTTCTTGTTGCATTCATAGTTAGAGGGCAGAGCTGATGCAAAAGCTTAGTATAAAGTGGTATGTCCATTAAAGCAACCCAGACTGCTGAGAAATTATTCATTATAATGGGGGAATATGCCCACAGGAATAGTGTTTTTGTTCCAGTTCAGTGTTGCAGGGACACAAGTCCTCGACCAATGTTGCTCAGATTGAGAAAGTTCCTGAAACAGGGTGGTACTGGACTGGTGCTGAGGAAAACAAAGCCTTTCTTATAAAAGAAACAAGGAAATTCTCACAAATTTAAACTATCAGTTTGATGCTTTGTACCAGAATAAGGTATGGTAGTGTTGGCATCACTTTTTTTCCTCAGCATGACTTTTACTGCAATGGCACATAGGCTGCAAAATATTTTAAAATATTAACTATTAGGCTTTTCATTTTGAATGAGACTAAACAAGGACTCAGATTTTGATCAAAGACAGCCCCTTAGTCTGTAGTTATGCTTGACTGAGATAGGATCTGACAGCCAACATAACAATAGACAGACCATTCTTTAACATATTAAACCTTGTGACCTAATTTGCCATCCAAAAAATGCAAATAGGATCCTCAGCAACCCTTTTAACCATTCACTTCTCAATGACATTTGATTTTCCTTTTGCAATGTCAATGCACTTGTGTTACAATTTTAAAGATATTTAGTCTTTCTGCAGAACAGATGTAGATATTAGGCACTTGCTCAGCTTTAATTGAAAACCTCTCTCTTTAGCCACCAGTGCTTCCAGCAACATTTGCAAGCTCAAGGTTGAAGATCTTGGTTTAATAGAGTGTTAACCACCCCCACTACATAGTTTAAACTTTTGCTGATTATCAGTAAATACAGTTGAAATTGTACAGAGGAGATGGGGGGTGGCAGGAGAGAGCAGGAGGGAAAGAAGAGAGGAAGCGGGAAAGGAAAAGCTGGAAAAGGTGCCCTATTTACATCTGCAAGGAAGTCCTTATTTCTCTGAGTCATTTCAAAAAAGCTCAGAAGGGATAATTCACATGACACAACACAAAATACAGAGAGAAAAAATCCCTGCCATTGAATTGGTTTCTAACTGGCATTACACTATCTGTTCATATTAACTGTATATATCTTAAGCATCTGTCTTTCTACTTCTTTCCCATTAAAAGCAAAGTCATAAAGTCCTCTGAAAGTTAACCCTAGTCTATTCTGGGCAAGAAGATTTAGACCAACATGTGTACAAGAATGTTTAAATTCAGTTTACAGTAATCCCCCTGTGGTTAACTATAGCCTCTAAGTAATTCTAGCAATGTGCTAATTTGCAAATATTGTAACAACCCTTCCCACTATAATTTTTAGCAACCAGTGGAGTGCAAGTATGAATTGGTTTGTTGATTGTCTCTCTTTTTTATTTTTTTTGCTTCCTGTTTTTCTCTACCTTCACAAGTTGTCTCCTGCCAGCATTTCGGGTGCACACAAGGCTCTTTGTGAGCAGGGCAGGATGCCTTCCATCCAAGTATGTGTCTTATTTCTTTATCACATTAATCAAATATACTGTGTGTCTGTTCCTTTGGACTGGAATAATATCACAATGAGGAGTTGTGGGATAAGAACGTGATGTTTGCTAAACAGAGCTTACAATCCTCTGCTGAAAAACCCTGCTATGTAAATTGTTGATGTAGTTGGGTTTTGGACTCTCAGAAACATATCTTTCCTAGAATTTTGAGTGTATAGATCAGCATACCTTAGTCTATTGCAAGCACAAAGCATGACAAAACTTTCAGTAGCATTTGCTGTAGAGATGAGCAGATGAAATGTTTTAAGAAGTGAAGAATAAATCAAAACATGCTAAGCAGCAGCTCCTGTGTCCAGCCCTCAAAAAATCTCTAGAGACACTTGTCGTTTCATCATTTTTTTGAGAAGGGAGGTCTCACTTGCTGACTTTTTTCTCTGGCTAAATGTTTACTTTTTGGTTTTCTTTTTATAAAACAGAGGCTGAAATTGCTGACATGATTTCATGATTCAAAAGTACTCAGATTTTGAGAGAAATCACAAAATATCTCTTCATTGGCAAGTAATTCACAGTAGCATCTTCAGCTGAAGACTTTAGGGATTTTTATGGTGAGCCTTTGACACATTTGAGTGTGTGGTGTACCTGGGCTGGCCCTATTCATGCTAACTGGTGATGCTCAGCAGGAGCTGATATGTCTCTAGTTGTCTGTAGTGTGGCTCTGCCTTCACACATCTGCTGGTTTAAAACTAGATTGGATGGTGGGCAGAACTCACTGTCTTTGTTGTGACTGCAATGCAGACACATATTGTTTCTTTGCCTAAAAGAACAGAAGACAAATGGGGATTTGCGACAATATGCATTAAGAGGTTTTATTCACTGTGAGTGTTAATGATAACTGGAGAAAAATAGCATGCCAGTATGGTGGCAGCTTACACTGTCCGAGTACATATCTCATCACACATCTGACCAACACAGCTGTGCTGTCAGAACAGGATGGAGTTGGCCTTCATAGGGAAGCAGATGAAAATAGAAGGAAGCAACCATCAGACATGGTGAAAGTTTTTGCCTGGTTGTGGCTGTAGGGTTGGCAACCCATGTCTCCCTACCCAAGTTCTTCCCCTCTTTTGGAAGGTCTGTAACAACAGCCTATCATCCTCTGGACTGCTTGGGCATTTCCAACCATGATCCCAGCGAGTGCTTGTGCAATTTGTGAGTTTCGTACAGTCTTTCCTGGAGAGGGAAAATCACAATGAACAGAATGAGAGTGGGCTATGATATTAAATTTAAGACTGTGACAGGATTAGATATAGTTCTGTAGCTCTGCCAGTCTCAGAAGACCCCAAATCTGCCATGACTAATTCACTGGTAAGACTATTGCCATTTCTTTTCCCGCACCATTTTGTTTAAAATAGGTTGAGTTGGATTTTTAAATGAAGAAAGTAAATTGGTGCAACTATGTGCTGAGTCAACTCCCCTTATAAGTTCATTTTGCAATTGAAGGCTCAGATGTATCAGTGTTTTACTTTTTAAGGTTTCATCACCGCTTTTGCTGCCTCCATGTCACAGCCAGAATTAACAGTGGAGACATCAACAGAAAGTGCAGCAGAGGAGGCAGGAGCACAAGGGTTATCTCAGTCCTTGAGGGTAAATACCCTGAGGAAAATGGTCCCTCAGGACACATTAAGTACTTCTCTGAGGATCAGTGGAACAAGGAACAGTGCAGCTCTAAGTCTGTAAAAGTTAACTGCAGCTTGAGTGGTGCTTTTTGAAAAGCAGCAGGACAAGGAAGTAATGAGATGCACTGACATAATTTTTGCATAAAATTACCATTGGAATAATAGTACATTCCAATAGTACTGTTGTCAGTGGTCACCTACATTCAGCCAGAGCAGTAAACCTCTCTCTATTCAAGATTTTAGATTCTGTAAGAAACAAATGGAAACATTCTTGCTGCCCTGGTGGCTTGTAAAAAAAAACCAGGGCTCAATGTCAGCTCTATCTCGTGGTGAAACTACTTCTTCTGTCCATGTCCAAGAGGCACAAACCTCCTTCAGGAGCTGGCCCAAAGAACTACTGCAGCTCTGTGGAGTAGGTGTGTCCTGTGAGGTGGGCTAGACCGCTCAGACCTGGCAAGAGGGTGGCTATAACTTGCAGGGGAGGGAGGAGTTTCTGATAGTCTCCCCCTGATGAGTCTGTGGGCCCTAACATGACGCAGGGGATGCTGCGGCTGCCAGAATAGGAAACAACAGGTTTTGGGTGAAACTATTTGATTTACAGCAACATGAAGGGCAGCAACACAGGAGATGCTCCTTGCAGTGGGTACCAATATGCTTTTTTGCCTCTCCCCACATTGGGAAAAGTGAGCTGTGCTCTTCCCCTTTGCCAGTGGGAGCTGATGGGCAGCTGAGCCTCGGTGACACCAGATACCAGAGAGGTACAAAGTATCCCATGGTTTCTCCACAGAAGATGACAGTGTGGCTTCCCAGCACTGAACAACAGGCATCTCATCGACTTCTAATTCCACTGACTATGCCTATGGGGAAATATGGGATGGAGTTTTCCACATACTTGGGGAACTTCTATACTTGTGGAGGGAAATTTAACCCTTATGAACCACTAGTGTTCTGCTGCAACATCTCTGAATAAATAGCTATCTTTATTTCCTTCCTTTTTGTCCCTAGCTCTGGATTTTTTAATCTTCTTTAATTTACTTCTGCTTTGTTGTAGTATAAATGTTTATCTTGATTTTCTGTTTTTCCTAGATTGCTTAACATTGTCCATATGGGTAAATCTTTGGTGCTCTTACACTGGAGTCATGCAGTGGCAAAGAATGGAAATTAATCCCAAGATGTGCTGATAAAGTCCAGAGAAGAAAGAAATACAAAGCAAGGGCACAGGAACCAGAGCTGCATAAAGGAAGGAGGCTCTCAGATGTTAAACAAAAGTGCTTTCTTTTTAAAAAATTTACTAGCAAAGATGCATGGTTTACCCAAATTTGCTCCTTTAATATAACATACAACCCCAAATATTTTTCCCCGAAGAGATTACCTGAAAAACCGGTACTTCTGGACTTCAGTGGTGTTTGCCAAAATTGTAGTCCATGGTCTGACAGCTTTACACTTAATCTGTAATGGAGTCAGTAGCCAGAGACTCAGTTGTTCTCAGCAACTTTGAGCACAAGTTCAGACTACTCTTTACCAGTAGGTTGTGAACTGGGAGGAAGGGTTTATGTTCGCACCTACAATGACGATTACTGGCTGCCACAAGGACATTTGGATGCAAGCTTTCAGCTATGGGAAATAAAGCAAATTGGCTGCCTGCATTTTACAGAGAAAGAGTCAAACATCTAGGTAATCTCAGGAGCAGAAGGTGTCCATCTCTACAGCTGCTTCTGATATGACTTCATTTGAAGCCAACAGTGTAGATTTTGGATAAAGTTTTTATATTTCTCCTCTTAACTAGAACCACCACATTGCAAATGGCTATAGGATCAAATATGCAAGATATGTGCCTGATTTTATTAGTAAAACCTTTCCTAACAGTTACAGAGAACAGCTGTTGCCCTATAAAGACACAGGCATCTTATTAGCCCCCTCTTTCTTTTTAACTGTGTTATTTAATTGTTGTCTCCCCTTAATTTTTCCATTCCATCATCGCTGTTTGATAATTGTTTTTATGTATGATATTTTCATTGATTTGACATTTCTCACAACAGCTAGAACAAAAGTGATTTGTTTGAACTGTAGGAGGTACCATGAATTAATAGCTCAATTCTATATTGTGTTCTCATTAAGGGGGAAGACAAGTCATCTTTTTTATGAGTAACAGTTTTACCTTGTAATATTTCACAGCAAGCAAAGACAGCCCTGGACACCTACGGTGTCTCAATCAGAGGGTGACAGACAGTGCAATAGCATACACCCTGTCTTCAGTATGCTACTGTCAGTCACCAGTGACTGAAGCTATTTGTGGTCCATAATAATGCACAGTTGCTTTGCAGGAGAAATACCATCATTAGACAAATACAGTGCATTGCTAGTTATTTAATTGGCTGTAGAAGTTTTTAATGTTCTGAAAATTTCCTTTAAAAAAAAAAAGACATTATTCTTTCCAGCTTGTTAAAGTAATTTTATGGGTTGATTGTGTAATCCTCTTTCATGCAAATCATCCTTCTTATGGATTTTTGTGGGACTGTTGGTGGGAGAGAAGATACCAGTACAGTGGGTTTTCATGTTGTGCTATTACTGTTAGCATTTGGAAACACACTGGGACATGGTAAACTTTAGAAAGATAAGAACAGGGATATGTTGAATATAATCACCCAGCTGAGACATAGTTTTTAATTAAAGTATTCATCAGTTTATTGGGCAAAATTTAGGAATATTAAACAGTTGGGGCAATGGCTTCAGGACAGAATGTCTGGAAATAAAGGGCTATACACATTGACCAGTTTTTCCTTTCACCACCTTAAAGTCAAAAAAATTTTAGAGTTCATCAACCACACACTGCAAATGAAAAGCTTGGTCAGAGTCCCCCGTGATGAATTTGTATTGGATTTCAGAAGGAGTGGAATGGGGGTCTAAGTAATAAAGAAAGCAGTTATATATTCTTGCTAGGAAAATAGCTCAGAACTAAAGGTCGTCATCTTTTGGGTTGAATTCTTATGCTTTTGGAGTCCATGGCAATTTTTCCACTGTCTTTTTTTATGATTGGGATTACACTACTAGTATAGTTTGACCCATCACCCATTAAAAAAAAAAAAAAAAGAAAAAGCCTTACCCTCCTCTTTTTCATATACTCATGCAATATGCCCACTTGCAGATAAAGTGGTTTTGGTAACTTTTATTTCTTGCCTTTGGGCTTGATTTCAAAATATTGTAATATATTTGGCTTTTGTAACTTTCACTAATTAAACCATCTAAAGCAGATGGAATTACAGAAATTACAGGGTTTAGAATACCGTCCTAATTGGTTTACGATCTATGTGACACTACAGTGCCATTCAGACTGTGTAATGTATAAGGACTGCACAAAAGAGAATCCTCACCAATTAATTTTCTTAAAATCCATTATCTGCAATTTTTGCTTCCCTTTAATTCATTTCTGTTAAGCTTTTTCCTGGTATCCTTGTTGCTGTGGGAAGAGAGAAAGCATCCCATTGCCATACTGGGGCTTTTTCTGTTTGCTTAAAAAACCCAAGCAATTTTGTTTTCATCTGCAATGGAATAGAAGAGAATAATAGAATAAAAATGAATTAACTTAAGAGAAATAACCCATATTAGAAATGTAAAATAGTTGTTGTGCACTCTGATACCTTTTAAAATGATGGGGATTTGAGAACGGATAGAAAAAGATCCCATTTTTTGAGAATGTAATCACGCAAAGTTGTAACAATACTGTAGTTCCCTTGCACAGGAGGAAAAAAAATCCTTCTGTTTCTTTAAATTATCTCATTTTGCCATTTAGACATGATTTTTAAACTCACGATTCCCTTTTGTTGCCATGGTAACAGGTTTTGGCCCTCATGGTGACAGAAAAGTATCTCAGTTCTTGTTCCTCTTTGAACACATATGTTTCTATGTATAGCTGAACAGGCAGAGGGAAGGGAGGTGTGACAAGATCGCACCTTTTGGAGCAAGGTAACACCTTGTGCCAAACCAAGGCTGTGCTGAGGAAATAGCCTGTAGCAAGGACAGATTTATCCCTCCTGATTCCTGTGTGGACTCATTCAGACTTCAGCTTTAATGATGCCAGATAGGTTTGCTCCCCCTGCTCCCATCCCCCTGGCATCCTCTCTTTCCTAGGTGACATTTTAGGGATTTTTTATATATGAAGCAAGTATTCAAATGAAATCTAGTTTTAGGGGATTCCTATGGAGTTGGCTGCTAGCATCTTGCAGCATTGCAGGAGTCAATTAAGAAAAACAATTATCTGGTTTTAAAGCTTTAATAAGAAAAGCAAATCAAAACAGAAAAAACAACAACAGAAACTGAATAGAACAGAAAAGCAAGAAGAAAGTGAGAAAAAGAAAAAGTGGACAAAAAGTAATGTTAAATAGCATGGAGCATGACTAATGGCACAAGCATGTTAAAATCATTGGGAAAATGTCCTTGGAAGACAAATGAATTTTCAGCAGAATAATTAACTTAATTAACAAATTTGCATGCATATTCATCAGGCTATTGAAGTCTTTCCAGCACAGCTTGATGAGCATTGGTGTAATAATTGTCTCATTTACATTCTGCAATCTACTACAATTTGGGGCATGCAAAAAAAGCCGACCTCTTCCTTTTGACTTTCTTTAGGACCCTGACCCTCTCAATAAATGCATATAAACAACATGTAGTGTCCAATGCTTAGCCCTGTGTTCCACGCTCGATCAAAAAACCTGCTCTCGCTCTGCCACGCTTTCCTGCCTTTCACTTTCCTCTTCGTTTGCTTTATTTTTTTCCCTTTGGCCCAGGTTCTCTTTTTTGCCTCTGCTTGCTCTCCTGGGTAAATCTTGGCACCAGTTCTGACTTCAAATCTCCTGGGCTGCCAGACTGCATCATGTAAAAATTGCCATTTTCCTCTATCTCTGCAGGGCAATCTTTAAAGGCAGTAAGGTGTGACGCTCCAGACTGGCAGCTTGGCAAGAAAGAGCCCATGGATACCAACACACAGGAATCTGGAGGGTTCACTCTGACAGGCAGTCAGTACTGGAAACAAAAGAAATTAAAAAAAAATTTTTTTACATACTGCAGGCATATGGTCAAAAGACCAGCAGAAACATATTAAATTACTGATATTGTCTGTTAAGCAGAAATAATGTACCAACATCAGTAACTTAATTTTTTTCTCCTTAGATTATAATAAAGTGAATTAAAAGAGGCCTCTAGATCATAGTTGGTTCATAGTGTTGCATTTCAGATCCATTTACATTTTTACCCCAATCATTTGCAAATAGAATCCAATCACTTGATTTCAGACTACCATGATTATTTTAGCATGATTTTCTTTTTAAATGTGAATGAATATTTTTAAATACAATTAGGCCATTTACCGGCATTTTTGTTACCTTGTTTTAAATCAAATCCTTCAACCATGCAGGATACAGTCCCTACAATGTTTACAACTAATATTAGGTATGCAAACTGTGCTATAACTGAGTTGACTTGTAAGCCACCAGCCTGAATGTTTTGTACCAAATGTATATTTGTACCAAATGTAACTCTCACTGTGTTACTTTTCAGTCTGCATAACAACACTGTACAAGCTGTTTTTCTCTGAACATACAATCATGATATAATTATGTTCCCTGACTTCTAGTTAAAAGGTTCACTGGTAAAAGAAATGCAGGACCTAAACCATGATGGATATGGAAGGTAAAAACAGTGATCCAGGGTTGCAATATAGAATTCCTAAACCTATTAGCATCTGTTTCCCTCTCTATCACTCCAGAGATGCCCATGTGTCTAGAACTATGCTCACACCCTGCATCACACTGAGCAAGGCAACACTGATTTCCAACTTGTTTAAATACAGTGAGGATCTGGGAACCTCCATATTCCATTATTTCTGTTCCTTCAGTAGCTTGAGCCAGAAGGTATGTTATGAGTGTTCCTCATGAATATCAACAGAATTGGACCTTTCAGGAAATGTTGTTGTGGCCATTTCCTTCTGAAATATTACTGCTGCTGGGATTTATGCAGCAAATTGCAGCCTGACCTGAAGCAACCAAATATAATTTCCTTCTCAGTCTGATTGAATTCAAACCTATCATTAGCCAAGCAGGTACTCTAATCAACAAGTTGTAGTGTGTTTTGGCAGGAGAGTAGTGCCTAAGAGGCACTTCTGCACCTCTTCTGTTGGAGTGGTTCTGTAGTTATACTTAAATACTTAAAGTATATCTATATAAAAGCAATGAAGTTGTTACGGTAAGACCTCTTTCAAGAAGGTAAGCTGCACTGACTTGGTTGATGGAGGTGAATTTTTTCATCAAAGTATAACAAGGAAAAGTTAGAAAACATTTAAAATTAAAATTTCTTAATTTGCTAGGATATATATGGTCCATTCAAATCTGTAAAATAGATAATGCTTAACACCACAGAGACACTATCCAAAAGTTACAACTTGGTATTGTTTAGCTTGTAGAAAAGAGATTTATATATATATATATATATATGTATTTTTTTTTTACCTTTGTGTAGCATGTCCTCAACAAACTTTGAGTTCTTCCTTTACAAGTATTGGATGAATTTCAAAGACTTCACATAGTGCGATTTTCCTGGTTTCAGCCAGGATAGGGTTAATTTTTGCAGTAGCCAGGAGGGAGCATGGCTAGGACCTGGAGGTTATTCTATACCGGGGCAGAGCTGGGAGTGGAGAGCTGGAGGGGGTGGGGGTGAGGGATGGGAGGGGGGCAGAAGAGAGGGGCACGTGAGAAGGCAGTCTCTTTCAGGTAGAAGGAGTCCTTTTCTGGCAAGAAACTGGAAAATATCATTCTTAAACCACAACAGACATTAATTAGTTTTCCAGTTAAAAGTAGTTTAAAACTGGGTAATTTACAGACTTTAGCACCTGTGTCAGTTCAAAAGTACCAAATGGCCCTAGCAGCATAATAACAGTCATTTAAGACTTTTCATATAAAGCTAAATCAGATCTCATGTTCAGGCTGTGTTTGAAGAACATTGGCTGTAATTAAGCAGTGTTATTAATATTTATTTTTTCCAGTTGTAGTTACTATTACAGGCTAGAATGATGTGCTGTGATCAACAGATTTTATAACCCTTAAATAGAGCCTATATAATACAACTAATTCTGCCAAGAACTGTATTTCCACCCAATGTTAATATGCTTGCAGCATTTCCACTAATTTCCGTGGCTCTGGGGAAACTGCGTATCTCAAGACAGAGTTGCTTGGTCTGTTTTTCACTGCACTTGACAATTACACTGCTACATGGAGACGGGCAATTTCAAGGATCTCACAACACAGCTTGTTTTCATATTCCTGCAAATACAGTCAGTAGCACTACAGAGAAGTGAGGAAGGAATCAGTCCTTTGGTCACAAACGGAAAAATGATTTTTTTTTTTTTTGTTGAAGGAATAACCTCATCTAAATCACCGCAAGAAGATTCTGAAAGCATCATGTTGAGGCATGGTGGAGATTTTCTTCTTTTGAGTGCTCTAACTTGAATTCTTACTTTGCTTAATTGATCACTGGTACTTGTGACACAGTGGTAGTTTAAGATAAGTGAAACCCTTTAAAATATTTTAATTTTTAGCAATTTTACATTCTTATATTAATTTGAAGTTTCAATGACTAAAATGAAATAAAAACAGTGGCCAAATATTTATTTTTATACAAAATTTACCATATTTGTTTTGTGACTCTGTAATACTTCTCAAATTATACTTTTTTTTTTAAGGTTGTTACTTTAAAATTGAAATCCCAATGAAAAGAACAATCAAAACATTCTACACTGAAGTTTTAATGCAAGAAATTAACTTCTCATAAAAAAGCCCCAACTTCTGTCAGCTGAGATTGTTGACAGTCTTCAACATGACTGTGAATAGGCTCTGTGGGGTTTTATACTGGTTCTCAAGCTGCAATTTTGATGTCTTTTCTATTCAGAGAAACAAACTTTCCTCTGAAACTGAGGCTGACAGACCTGTACAACATGAGAGAGGGAGGAAGCCTGGGAAATGGGTTGGAGCTCAGGATTTCTCCACTTCTTATCCCACTCACCTCACTACAAAGCCAAGACTCTTCCACCCCTACAATCCATGAGTCAGTGTAGTGTTGGCCATTTCTCTCATTCGGTGGTATCTAAAGCCAGCTGGATGGTTTTCAGCTCTGCAACCTTACTTGATCTACTTTACCTCTCAACAGCTTCTGCGACTCACCATGTAGGACTCCATACAGCAGCTTTCCATTTCCAGTGTATCCCTACAATATGGCAGGAACCATCATTAAAGGGAATGTATTGCTTTTCGTTTCCTGGTAGTTGATTATATGGTGGGGCCTCCTCAGCACATGACACATTCTCCTCCTCCTCTTCTGATGATAGTCTGACACTTTTACATTTGGGCCAGTTTATGATGACTTCCAAAATCCCTGGGCGATTGGGGTTTCCTGTTCAAGCTCACTGTGTGATCAGCATGATCCTGTTAGTCTGTGTAGCATCAGTGGCATGATATGTGGAAGGGACTTTCCCTTTGAACATCCACCCCAACACTGGCTGTCAGGGTGCCTGGAGGAGCTGTGCTAGGGTGACAATCACTTCTGAAGCAGCTTGAACCCCTTTACAAGCTGCCACTACCTCTTTTTCAGTTGGACTGTTACAGGCCTCACATCCTTTGTATTCTTGACTCCAGAACCCCAAGGCTCGTCCTCAAATCTCTCTGGGTACCTTTTCGCCAGAGACTGCAGGAAGGACCATTCTCCCCATTTGCAGTGTAGAGGACATTTTTCAAATTTGGTCCTGTCCTGACTGCCCAATGGATACTGAATGAACAATTTCCTGTTGCATTTGCTCAAAACCTTCTTGTTGTTTAGGACCCCACCTGAAATCATTCTTCTTCTGGGTCACTTGATGGAGATGGTTTACAATCTGACTGCAATCTGGAATATGCATCCTTCAAAAATCCACAGTGCAAAGGAAAGGAAGTCCTTCCTGCTGGCTGGTGGGAACATAATTTTCTTTTGCTGACCACATCCATGGGAATTTTGATGATGTCCATCTTGCCATTTTACTCCTAAAAACTGAATTTCCTGGGCAAGTGCCTTGACCTTACTTTGCTTTATGGCAGAGCTGGTCATCAGGAGGATTCGGCTTATCTTCTCCCTTTTTTCAAAAAGTTCCTCTGCTGTGTTGCTGCACACAATGATATCATCAATGTATTGCAACTATTCTGCAGCCTCACCCTTTTCCAGTTCAGTCTGGATGAGTCCATGGCAAACTGTGGGACCTTGGACTCCAGTTTTCACTGAAGTTCCAGCATGTCCTTCACAGCAGCACTCAGTGGTGGTATGACTTCGTTCAGGACATGATAGTTCACTGTCAGTATCCACTCTCCACTGGATTTATGCACTGGCCATATGGGGCTATTAAAGTGTGAGCGAGCCTTACTGACCACTCCCTGGCTCTCCAGTTCACTAATCAGCTCATGGATGGGGGTCACAGGGTCCTGGTTGGTGCAGTATTGTCAATGATGCACTGTTGTGGTAGTGATTGGTACCTGTTGACCTTCCACCCTCAGCAGTCCCACAGCAGAAGGGTCCTCTTGAGAGTCCAGGCAAGGTATTCAGCTGTCTAATTTCCTCTGTCTCCACGGCAGCTATCCCAAAAGCCTAACAATGCCCTTTTGAGTCCTTGAAATACCCTCTCCTGAGTTAATCTATATCAAGGATGCATGGGGCCTCTGGGCCAATCAGAATGAGGTGTTTTTGCCTTTTGTTCCCAGTCAGGCTCACCTCAGCTACCAGTACTACCAGCTATCGGGATCCCCCTGTCACCACAGAAACAGAAATAGATTCTGCCCTTACACATCTTGATGGCATCAGGGTAAATTGAGCACAGGTGTCAACTAAAGCCTTATACTCTTGTGGGTCTGATGTGCCAGGCATGGCATCCACACAGTCCAATAGATACAATTGTCCCTTTTCTCCACTTGGCTGCAGGCAGGTCCCCTCTGCTTCTGGTCATGGTAGTCATTGCTCAGTTCTTGTAAACATGAACTGGAGGTCCATTCAAGAGGATCAGAAAAAGCATTCAGCCCTTCCATTCTGTCTGAAGACTTGCCCACTGGAAACTGGAGTGGCATTTGTCCTTGAAGAATTTCCTTTGGTGCTTGTTATTCCTCTCAACTCACGTACCCATGCTGTTAGGGCAGAGGTGGGTTTTCCATCCCACTTTCTCATGTCCTCTCTGTGGTCATGCAGGTAGAACTGAAGGTTACCTCGTGGTGTTTACCCTCTCTCCAGCACGGGGCTACATGCTCCCATTAGCAGAAACTCTGGTCCATACTGGTGGGGCACGGGATATTCTCTCTCTAGCTTGCTCAAGTCTTTCAAGTCTGTCTGCAGTCTTGTACAGTCTTTCCACAGCCAAGGCACAGGTTGGTAGGGAGGAAAAAAGATGAACTTCATATTGTTAAAGTCGGGTAATCACCTGAAGCGATGTTTCTTTTTCTTTCATTGACATCAATGCCAAAGGGTTGGCGGACAATGATGGCATGCTCCATACAAACTTCTGCCACATGGATTGTGTACACTGGACCTGATCTGGACCTACAGGGGACTGCTCATTATTTGAATCCCTATAGATTACCTCCAGCACAGCTAATTCTTTCAGGTCCTAGATACCTTTCTCCATGGCATTCCACTTCTCTCAGTGCACTATTAGGTCATCCATGTAAGAATACCTTTCCCTCATGCTTGACAGATGTTACCTCCAGAGGCTGAGAGTTTGTGTCCTCTTCTAAGTCCCCTTGCCAATGCCTACATCCTGGAACAGGGATCCCAATTGCCTGGCTTCACTATGATCTAGTTTCATGTTGTGTGCCACGATATCCCAGCATTGGAACAGGCAGGTAGCAAGGGGCCCTACTGAGTGGCAGATGAAATCTTTTTTGTATCTCACAGCTCACCTGGGTTAGGGATCAGGTGATTCTCTCTGGCCTGCTTCTTCCTCCTGTTCTGAGGGTCCTGTTTCTTCTTCATCCTTCACTATGTGAACTAATTTTGCCTTGGATTTCCTGTTCTCTAGAGGGGCACCTGCTACTGGCATGAGTTGTTCATCTGGTTCAGCTGCAGTTTGAGTGGCCATAGTGCCTGCTGGTCTGTATTCCATCTCCTCCCACTGAGGGTGCTCTCTAGTACAGAGAAGTGTCTGATAAATAATAGGGCCCAGCAATAAATTGCTCCTCTCTGGAATTGCCACAGCATTCTCCTTTCAAATATTCTGTCACTTTATCAGGGTCCCGTAGTTGTTCAGGGATGAACTTCCAATCCATTGGAGCAGATAATTTCTCTGACAACAGGGCCTTTTCCTCCCACATTCCATGCCACTCACGACTATCCACCATCAGGGCAGATCTCTGAATGACCTTGCTATAAATCTCTGTCCTGACTCTAACCATGGTGTGGACTGCACTGAGGAGACCTGGCAGACTTAGCAACAACAACACACTTTCCTTAACATCCAAAGGGAATTCAAAATTCTCCAAAGCTGTTGTAACAGGCCTGAAGAAGGAAAGGGGGGCAAAAAGCTGGGAAAAATCATGTTCCCCCCACTGGCTGGGTACAGTAGTTAATGAATTCCCAGTGGTAGGAGCCTGGTGGTAGTTAATGAATTCCCAGTGATAGAAGGTCTCCAGGGTAGGAGAGCAACTCTGAATACACATCTCAAATGACCCTGTTTGCCCATGATGTTATCATGTTATAAACTGATACCATAAAGAACATCAACAAAGCAATCCTGATCCGTCTCTCCACTCTGAAAAAGAACACCATGGTAGGCACATATTGCATATAGTGAAACATATACAGGGGTAGATACCACAACCACATGAAAAGACTGAGCAACATTCCTACCAGAGGGCTCTACAGCTAATACACAAACCCTTAGATCAAAATTGTTTCCAACCCATTCTGAACAGATCTGTTGTTATCTGAACACTTTGTGCCTCACATTGGGTGCCAATTAAAAACTGTCATGGTTTAAGCCCAGATGGAATTTAAACTCCCCACAGCTCCTCCCCTTCCCCACCCCCTCCAGTAAGAGAGAGAGAGAAAAGGCAGAGATTATGGGTTGTCTTTCTTGAATTGTGGAGAGCAGAATCGAACACAATACTCCTCACTAGAGCCCAGCAGAGGGGCAGGATCACCTCCCTTGAGCACACTCTTCCTGACAGATGCCAGGATACCACTGGCACTCCTGGTTGCAAGGGCACTGCTGGCTCATGGTCAACTTGTCATTCACCACTATCCTGAGGTCCTTCTCCACAAAACTGCTCTCCAGTAAGTCAGCCTCCAACCTGTGCTGGTACTTGGGGTTATTTGTCCCCAGGTACAGGACCCTACATTTGCCTTTGTTGAACTTCATTAGGTTTCTCTCCACCCAACTCTGCAGCCTATCAAGGTCCCACTGAACAGCAGCACAGCCTTCAGGTCTATCAGCCATTCCTCTTAGTTTCATATGATCGGCAAACTTGCTAAGGATGCATTCTATCCCTTCATCCGGGTCATTGATAAACAAATTGAATAAGACTGAACCCAATATTGGTCCTTGGGGAATGCCATTGTCTACAAGCCTCCAACTGGATTCTGCTCCACTGACCATGACACTCTGATCTGTGCCATTCATCCAGTTCTTGATCCACCTCACGGTCCATTCCTTCATCCTGCATTTTGAGAGCTTACCTATAAGGATGTGAGACAGTATAAAAACCCTTGCTGAAATCAAGGTAGACAAGATCCACTGCTTTCTCCTTGTCAACCCATCCTACCATACCAGATGGTCTACACTCTCTATTGGAATTAATCAGCTAGCAATTTACCTGTATCTATTGTCAGCAAGAGACCAGAATATCAAGTCTCTTCCAGAGCTGCATGTTTCTATTTAGTATGAAAATAAAAGCCTCTGGCAAGAGCAGAGAGAATCTTCAGTTTACATGAAAATCAGTGCTTTAGAAGATGCCTGACTTACTTAACGGAAAATAGAGTAATAGGCAGCTTCTCAAACTTCTTGGTAGGATATATTTTAACACCATACTTTGTGCATTTTTGTCATGCATTGCCAACATGCCATATGCTTATAACACATGGTAAAAGCATGGGTAAGAAAATGTAATTGTGACATGTAAAGACAACTCTGGATCTGTAATACTTCTGAGCTAAAATACACTTGTGCATTTGTTATATAAGTTTAGAGGACTTTTTTATCAAGCTCTTTAGATGTGTATCACTGAAAGGGATAACGTACCTCAAACTCAGCAGATTCCATAGAAAGAGAACAAGGACTGGATCTGGTGGTATCAGCCAGGGTTTCAAGGCTGTAGTCCATAGTATGCTACTGATTTTTGGAAGTTAAAAGCTTTTCACTTGAGTGTCCTGTTGTCAATTTACTACACTGGAGAAGCAGATTTAACTGATTGTTTCTAAAGTGTTTAAAAATTACATGCACGTACAAAAGAACTGAAGTGCTGTATTTATGATTTAATTGTATAATGGCCATCTTCTGTTTTTCTATATGTAAAGACTAGCAGCTCTTATCTCAAAGAGTTTATACCCTGAAGAGATAATGAAGAAAATTATTGGTAGACAAAAGAAGCTAATGAGTGATAAAGAAGATTTACCTAAGGTGAGTCACACAACACACAGCAACAGATTTGGAATAAAATCCAGGCTTCCTGAATTCCAGACCAGTTTCAGACTTACTAGATCTTGCTGTCTTCAGCTACCACTGTTACTCATCTCCCTGGAGAGATGAGGAGCCTAGCAGCTGTCCTCTCATACTGGCATATGGGGCAGACTCCTCTTCAGAAGTTGCTGCAGGAGTTTATCTTTCCAAACATGCCACTGATAAAACCAACTGAGTTTGAGACTAGTAGGCAATAGAAGAAAATGCATGAGAAATTGCAGTTAGGGACCTCAACCTGCTGAGTCATTTAGAAACATAGGCTCCATCCATGGCTGAGGAGAGAGAGAGGCTCTTTCAGGGAGATATTCAGCGAAAGAACATAGTTAAGATGCCTGAGTCAGGCCAGTCTTACAGGTATGCATATTTGTAAGTGGATATTGAGGTTTGGAAATTATTTCCATAGTTGGTTGAAAAACATTTTCTTACTTATTCCCACTAAAAGCGCTATTACGATTGCAAGATTACCTGCCACCAAAAAATATGCAGACTTTTCAGAGATGATGGGTATGATACAGTTTTATCAGAGACACCCAGGCAAGACACTGAAAACCCAGCATTAGTCTGTTCCTTGTCTCTTCCTTTGCCTCCTTTCTCTTAGCAGCCCACTGAGCTTATCACAAACTAAGAGAAGAGAGAAGGAAAGGCTATACTTAATTTATCATCTCTTCAAACTTATAGCACAAGTGGTCCCTCAGTTCAGACAGATTTAATTCATTCATCAAACAACAGAAAACAAAGCCAAGGGCAACATATGATTTTGTTCATTTACCATGTCCCCAGAGGGCTCATAATGGAGTTTACTAATACCTTGTTGGCAATGCTAGTTAAATACTCCAGACTTCTACCTCCAGAGATTTCAGCATTCATGGTGACAGGAGTATAGATTAAAAAAAATCACAGAACTGTCTTTACTATTTGCATTCCTGGCACTGAAGACATCCATTCACATGAAGTTTCAAGGCTTGCTTAGAGAGATTGCACTGAAACATCAAATATATGAGTATGCTCTTCCCTGGCTGATGAGAAAGACGATTTTGAAGAAGCGGTGCTGCCCACAGCCAAAACACACAATGTCTTTATCAGGAAATGGTGTGTCCTATCCTCTTTTGAAGTGTGGTATAATGCAATCCACACTGAAGGAACTCATTTTCAGAATGTCAACCCCAGCTCCAGGTTTCCCCCACAAGGTACCGTGCAGAAACAGTGGAGGGTGTACCTTTGTCCCATGAGGACATTATTTTTCTCCCTGCAGAATCTCCATCTGTACATATTAACAAAATGTAAAGCAAAAAGCCTCAACCGACAGACATATACAGGTAACAGGTAAAACCCTCACTACACATGGCCTTGCATTTTCTCCTGTGGTACCCACTGCATTAGGACAGTGTTGATTGAAGTGATGTTAGAGAAGCTGCATGTCTTATCAACATTTGTAGAACTTTCCTGGACAGTTTTACAATACTTCATTTTTCAGTATTGACTTTTACTATTTCTGCTTGACATCTGTACATGTTGGCCAGTCCTTAACCATACTTCTGCCCTTTCTGACTGAGCACAGGGTAAGTATACAGCATGGTTCTGTGTACAGGAAACCCCCAGCAAGACACAGCATTGGAACACGCATGGACAACAGAGGCATTGTGTGGATTCTAGACACTCCAGGCCAGGTGACTTGGTGAAGAGCAAATCTATTCTCAGTTCTTGACCCCTTCTATTGAAGGTGTTTGGTTGTTCTTTTATTTCTAACAAAACCGTTCACATTTCCAGAAGGGAGATTTTAGTAACAGCTTTGTGTTTGGACCCCTTTGGAGCTCACTTAAGTAGAAACCTCATCTGTGCAGAGCTAACAACATGGTGGTGGTGGTGATGGTAGTGGTGAAAACATTTGAGAGCCTAAGAACTCAATTAACCCCAAAGCTATGCAACCTGATACAATTATTGACACACCTGATAGAATGAGAGCTGGGAGGAGAGCTGATAGGAGGTTGAAAAGAAGGGGCTAAGATTCCAGGGCCTGACCTTACCTCTTTTTGTTTTTTGTTGAGTACCCTTAATCCTGCATTGTGCTCATCTCCTTGGTATAAGAAGTTCTGCCTCCACTCCAGACACCTGGGCTTTGGAGTTTTAGGGTGCATTTGCCTAAAATTTCAAGAGTGAGTTTCAGAAAGGTGGCATGGAAGACTTAAAAAGAAGGAANTCCCCTCCCTCCCCAGTACTGAAAATAGACTTTCATGATACTAGTTAATAGCAAATTTAAGAACAAATGAACTATTTGGGGCATATTATTCTAGAATAAATTTGGCAGGCAGTTGCTGATTAAATTCTGAATCTGAGAACTTAACAAAGAAATTTAGAGATTGTTTAGACCCTGAACAGATAAGTGTAAAATAAATTTGCAGTCTTCAGTACTGGTGCTAGGTCCAGTGCTCTGCTCTCTATGCAGATATTATCCTAATACTCTCTTGGCCTCAAACTGCAGTACCAGTGTCACAAGCCTAACCAAAATGGATCCCTGAAAGAGACAGTGACCCCGTCAGTCCTCTAGGAGAGCAGTGGGAACCTGCACCTGGTTGTGATACAACTTTCTAGGATTAAATTTCCCAGAACACCATGGAAGAGTGTATAATGAGAATTTTGCTCTTTTCATTTTGCTGTCAAATTCAAATCTGGATCCCTTCTGTTGTCAAGCTTTTTGAACCTTGAATTTTAATTTTGATGGATTTATCACCAACCACCCTTTGCACACAGTTGTTTCCATCTATTTCTGGACATCCTGGCTGTGCTGGGATAGCAAACGGTAGGAGAAGGTATTATCTTAAATGAGCTACATGAAACAGATTTCTGTCCGTGTCCCCTCGGCATTTCTTGATAACAACATTGTCAACAGATCTAAACATTGTCAAGATGTGTGAAAAGAAGCTAAGTTTATGTCTGTGACTAGAACTTTTCAGAGAATGGTTTCAAACTTTTCATGTTTTTATTTTTTCAACAAGCAAGAAAAATTTCCATAGAAAGCAAATACTTTTTATAAAATTTTTTTTAGTCAGAACACCAATTTTCTGTTGGAAGAATTTTGTTGGGAAAATGTTAACAGGCTCTTCATGGCGATTATTGGTTTCAACATTTCATTACAGAAATTTGCATGTCTGCTAATGGAAGACAGTTCAGCTTAAACCTTTAAGACTTCTAGTGGAGGGTTTTGACCAAGTTTTCACCCATCCTCTGAATTTTTTACAATACTGATGATTCAGCCCTCAGCACATGCTCTGTGCAGTAAATATTTAGGTCAACGAGAGAACAGCTTTGTATATACAAGGCTAAAAGATGGTTTTACTCAAAGAACATTATTATCTGCATGGCCTTGTAATGCTTTTGCACAAAGATGAAGTAGCACCATAGAATTTAACATCTTTGACACTAACACAAATCTTTCTCCCTAGCTTCCCCAGCATAAATTTTCCCCAGCAGTCTATGTGAGCAAGAAATGAAGCAAAAGGAAAACACCACACAATTGTCCTCTTGAGGAGAAGAAAGAACAAACGTGTGACACACATCAATTCTTGCTCTAATGGAAGATCCTCTGACACTGTAATGACGAACACAATACGAGAGACTGAATAGAAGTTCTTTCACTAAATTGTCAAGTTTTTACTGCTCTTTTTCGGGGATCATGTCAAAAAGAGATATATGGACCCCTGAATATGGTTCTTCAAGAAAAGCCTTTATGTAACTAAGCAATAGATGACAGAGTGTAAGTGCTTACCAGTGAAATTCTTAGCTTGTCCTTGGAGATAAAATATTACTGCTAACATAGGAAAAACAGTTATTTATGTATTTTTGTATACATTCTTTATTACATAAACACATTTCACCTTATTTTCATTCTATATGCATTTCTTTAGTACATCTATTTCTGTGTGTCTGTGGCTCAAAGAGCTTTGGAACTTTCCTGCTTGTCAATTCGTTCCAAGTTGTGGGCTTGATCCAATACTTAAGCAATGAATGTCAGGGGACAAATGGTTTCTCTTCACACAATTACTTTCATACATGGAAACTTCCCTTCCTGCAAGTGAATTATGGCTGACTTTGCCTGATCCTCTGCTCTTGTGTTCTAGATTTGCTGCTTGATCAAGTGCTTTCTGAGCAGCCCTGGCAATGGGGTGGGGAAAGAGGGGTTGCTCTTGCCTGTAGGCAAGTGAAAGGAAAGCAGTTAAATACCTTGTAGTGAGCATAACATATTTGATAAGAATGATTTTGATAGGTCAAATCATGAATATTAGGGCGATGAATTCAGTTGCACTAAAGTTTTTTACATTTTACCTCTGACTCCAGAAAGGCCTCCTGGGCACTTCTCCATCAAAGAATTCAGTAGTTTATTTTCAAGATGAAGGGTGAGTTTGAGGTCCATTAAACACAGTGAAATTCCCTAATGTGTCACAATTACAAAACCACCTGGGCTAGGCAGAGTAACATTTTGTTGAGTCACTGGATTAGATTCTTTAAGTCAATGTGCTTATGCTCTTTTATAAGTCACTTTAATAAATAAGCAGCATTCCAAATTGCAATTTACTATCTTTAGATAACTGGATAATTGCAGAATTCTTTACAGTATTTATATGAGGAAATTGGCAATTCATAAATGTTAAAGTATAATGTTTCTGCCTGTTTGCCAATTGCATAAAATTACTGAACTAAATTTTGCAGTCATCAGAGTAACGTAGCTTAAGACACAGTAAATTCTAAAATATAGCTATTCTGTGCAATGCAGCTTTACATAAACTTATGTCAAATGCTGTCGTGCTGTGAAGAGATACTGCTACCTGTGATGTAGAATGGATACAGCCATGTCACAACTGCAGTGCACTGGAGTAATTTGCTCTGCTTCTCAGGGTTATTAAAGATTTACTAACTAATTGTTTTCAGATGGGTACATATTCTTAGGAAAACTGCTTTTTGTGCTTGGTTTTGGACAACTACCTTATCTTAGTGATTTTATAAAATATGCTTCTGTACTTAATTATTCCCTGTGACTATCTTTTTATATTTATGTAATTTGTTTAATTATTCAGGCTGGGTTCAAAATATGTGATGAGTTTTTTAAAAAAATATATTTTTTTATGTTGTTTCATTGCTTTGGTTTGTGGGTTTTTTTTTCTTGAATGTTGAGCCAGTGAATTCATAAGAGCCCAGGACTGTGGTTTTGCAGCAGTTCTGAGTTTGGGGGTTTTTATGCCAGAGGAAAAATAAATATATATCTTTATAATACAAATCCTAATGATCAAAGACCTGGATAGGCTGCTTTGGTATTCTTTGTTGATGTTACTCATGAAGCCACCTTCCTTTCAAAACAGAACATACCTATTTTGTCTCTCAGGAGAGCAACTCCGGCATTCCTGAAAAACACAGGTGATGTCTTTCAGTCTTGGGTATTCCCTTCCACAGAATTTTCTCATGGTTCTTTCCACACCTTAGAAGCTCTGAGTTCCTTTGACGATAAAAGGAGACAGAATGGAATTTTTTTCTATTTCAATCTGGCTTTTTTTCTCGCTTGAATGTGGTATCCAGATACACCAGTAATGAGCAGTGCAGCCCAGGCTGAGGCAACCAAGTCAGTATGTCGGCATATGGATTCCTCAAGCAATCTGGTGTGCAACTCTATTATTAAGCTAGGAAACAGTACAGGGCACTTGACCCATCAATGTTACATTGCACAAAGATTGCTCTCTGGAACTGATGATCATGATCATCTTGAATTTTGTGCAATGGTTACAGGCTGAGTTGGTAATCACAGAAGTATTTTGTCCCATCCCACAAACACCTTGTCATGTAGCAATGCTTTTGAAGATACAGCATTTGAATGTTGTCGGGTTTCTTTGGGCTTTTTTCTTTTGGCTGTAAAAATTTTAAGTTGCAGTCTCATTTCTTGAATACAAGCATACAGTTAAATTCTCAGGCAGACATTTATTAGCATTTTGCCTTTGTAGCCATTTTCTAATCATTATGAAGATTAAGTATTTCAGGATGAAATAGTTACTGTAGTTTTTTAGCAAGTACCTCAGGCAATTTGCTGACATGTATCAGTGCACTTGTCAAATGCTTTGACACAGATGTCTGGTTTTGGCAACTACAGAATTTGAATATCCTACCCTGTACATAGCTATTCATAGAGTCAATTCAGATCTGGTGTAGGTGGGTGCAACTTCATTGACTTCAACTCTGAGGCAGCCGCCTGTACTTAAGCTGAATTTAGGCTTAGAGGAGTGTGCCCAAGAACAGCCTGGAGAGAACAGAAGATGGTCCTCTAAGACCTATTGCTGTCTCTGCTTGTGTGGGAGGATGTGTCACAGGTGTTCCTGGGCCATCAGGGACAGCCATGGCAGTGATGGATGGCCTGGTCTCACCCTTCCCTTTCTCTTTAGGACTGTTAATTTGGAGTCAGAGCCAGCCCTCAGTAGTGGTTCCATGCATGCTCCAGTGCCAGTCCTTACCCTCTGGCTATCACACTGCTTCCCCAGTTGGAGCTTGGAAGTTGGGATTCTGCGTTTCCCCTTATAGATGGTTCCTTTGGCCACTGTAAATATCCCTTATATGAAAAAGGCTCTTTGTTCTCCCTCCAACCAGCCAGTCTAACTTGCTGCAGCTACAAATCTCTAGGATTATCATTACTTGCTTAACTGAGCTTTTTGCTAGTTTTACAGTAGGCATTGAGAAGGAAGGTTTCTTTTGCACCCTTGGAAGAGCAGCCACCCCAAACTGTCACTGTGATGGAGGTCTGGGCTGGGGGCAGAGAGGGTCTTTGTCACTTCAGCTGGCCCCAGTCACATTGGGTACCCACCAGAACTTCTACTCTGCTGACCAAAAACCCTTGCAGGGGGAGTTTCACATTGTGGAGAGGACAGCAAGGAAATCAGTGACAACAGAACCAGCCTTAAATATACCTGCTAGTATTCCATAGGTCTGTAGAGGCTGGTACTGCCTCTGCAGCTGTTACTTCCCTACTCAGTGATCCTCCACACCATGAAATAAATTAGCGTGACTGGAGGGGAGAAGCAGGGCATGGGTCTCTGGCATTGCTGATAATCACCTGTTCTGCTCTGCCCCAAACCAGTGCTGTCAGCTTCCCTTCCCCTCTGTCTCATATGAAGGACCCAGTGAATGCATTGCAATTTGGAGGAAAACCCTAACATTAGCATGTCAATATTTCCAGACACTGTGATTTGCTAAATTTGTTTTATCAATGCTATAAGAGAAGAATAAAAACCTTGTTGTAGATGTTTGCTTGCCTGCGTATAGAAACACAATTGCCATAGTAAATTTGGAATTGTCACTGCATATCATGTCTAGATTTGATTTTTCTCAAGATGTTTGTGAAGTGAAACCCAGAGGATTGACACAATGTCTTTGCTTGTAAATTGTTACGCTGAGCTGCCCTGCTGCTATTGGAAATAATCACAAAATACAATGCTACATGACACACGTCATCCTTTAGTTTGAAGAACACTTTTAATTTTATGTTCTACTTTCACATAAATGCCCTCACTTGCACCTTAACAAGCCCCCAAACATTGGTTACCAAATGATATTATATCAACCCCCCCCTTTTGTTCTCTCACTATAAAATTGAACAACTGGGATGGAGAGAATTTGGCTTTGGTCCAAAACATGGCTAGATGCATCTGCATTTGGCTCTGTGCCTTAAGATATAATATTCAAATGTGAGCTGTCCTTAATTTTTGTTTAAATAATCCTTCTTACTTTTTTTTTTCTGGGGTGATTGCAGCACTTGCAAGATGTTTTCCCCTCCTGTTATCAGATTTTTATTATTGTTAAGTGCAAATTCATCTCTTTTTCCCCATGGAATTCAGAAGAGATGAAACCCAGAGGGACTGTTTAGAAATTAAATGGGCCCCCTAGAAACTACTCTTTCAGAACCTCTTAATATTTAATAAAGAATTGTACAATTTCTGTAGTTTTCTTTAAATATTGCACAAAGTATAATGAGGAAACATTTCTCTGATTTAATTTTTTTTTCTAAAAAGAGCTTTTTTTTACCTATCAAATCCTAGAGATCTTCTACTCAAAGAGCTTTAGCTAATACTGTTGTTGGTTAATAATTATGCATGTGCTATAGACAGTAAGGGCTTGGTACTTATTTTCAGGGTGGACCTGGTCTGACTGCAATGGGATTTGGGTTAAACCAGAGTAGACCCTTGCTTGCAATACAGTTACACATAAATCCTTTGTGCATGAAGCTTCCTGTGATTAAAGTAGGGCAGGACTTTAGAGAAGTGGCGTAGTACCAAATTAGCTGTAAACTAAGTCATGTCTTGTACTTTTCCATTCATGCTGCCCTAAATTCAGAGTCAGAAAGGGGGGAGCAGGTCAGTGGAGAGTGTGACCTTCAGCTGAGAAAACATTTGCTGTATTCTCAGTACTTTAGTTATTTTTATTAGTACCCGTAGTGCCGAGCAGCAGTACCAATTAAATTGGTGTGAATAGAGATTATAATGTGGTCAGGGATAACACAATTGACAATACGTGTTTTTAATAAACAGGAGTGTCAGTATGTACAAAGCATCAGCAACATGTTAAGGCTTGGTATTTCGTAAGACAGCAGAGCGTGGGGATTGCTTTAAGACAGCAAGCTGAAAAAAACCATTTCATTTATAAATGAAATGTGTTTTAGTGTTATATACCCCAGCAGGCAATTCACTCATTGGGGATGATCATTCAAAATCTGCTCTGCTTTGGTAATAAGCTGAAAGAGAGACAGAGCGGCATTTCCATAGACACTGGGGGTTTTCTTAGTCCTTAGGAATAAGTTATTTTGGCTTTGTTTTGGTTTTTGGTTTTGGTTTTTCTGGGGTTTTTTTTGGTTTTTTTGTTTGGGGTTTTGGGTCGGGGGGGTATTTGGTTTGGTTTTGTTTTTAATTTAAAAAATGCTGTCTTCGGTCTGGAGAGCAGCCCTAAAAGGCTAGGTTTATTAGTTTTTTCCAGATTTACATGAACTGTTATGTAAATAATGACAAATGTGGGGACTTAATATACACACCGTGTGATGGAGGAATTAAGAGTCTTCCTTAGCCACGTGATCCAACAATCTTGAATAAGGTATTTAAATCAGGTACAGTGAGTAATTGTAAGTCAAGTGCTTCAGTTGCTGAAGCAGTTAACAAAAGAAGTTTTTACTTACCATTAAAGTACTTCCAGAGGCTGAATTGCTCGCTGTCCCTTCTCAGGCTATAGCTACTGTTCCCCTACAATAATGGATGGGAGATTTTTGGCTTGCTGTCAGGGCTGGCAAGGTGGAGTACCAGACTGCTGAAGCTGAAGAGGTTTAGGTCTTACTAGGTGAGTGTGAAAACTGGAGCTGGTGTCATTAAATGTTAGGTAGCAAGGTGCAAAAAATTTAATCCTGTTATTTATGAGGGATCAGCTTTTACTGAAACTGACTCTAAAACATCACTCATTCCTGGCTTGGCATTTTGTCTTCCTCCTCTTTTGTCCCTATCTTCCTGTAATGGTATAAGACTTTTTTTTCCCCCTCAGCTATAGTTGTGAATGAGATTCAAATCTGGGAGGTATATAGTGGCTGTGGATATACCATATACAGCAGCTGAAGAAAATGTGATGATGCAGAGTCCCAAGAGAAACGACTTAAGAACTTTTCTGTAAAAAAGTTCTTTTCTGGTCCTGGTAGCCACATGAGTTGCTGTTGACCAGCACTGGGAGGAGACACAGCAAACCCGAATAACACTATTACAACATTTTCAAAAATGTTCAAGTTAAAAAAGGAGCCTTGCTTAAAGGTACTGTGAAGGGGACTCTTACCTTTCTTAAATGGTATAATGAAGGTCAGTTAAAAATTGAAAAATGTAAATGATGTAACAGAGTTCTTTTGTACTGACCTTACCAAAAAAAAGTTAGAAGTTGTTGATGAGGCCGTAAAAAGAGTTTCTTTCAAAAAATGTACTGAACCTAGTGATGAAAAAAAGCAAAGTAGCTGTACCTCTGCATGGAACAATACAGTAATATATTTATCTAAATTAGAAGGGGAAAACAGTGTGTTTCTCCTAATCTGTTCTTCTCTTGCTTTTCTTTTTGCTAGAAGATTTCACAGCTAGATATTTGTTCCTATTGAATCTATACTTTATACATTTTATATCTGGCATGGTAGCTTCCACAAATGAACTATCACAAGTATAACCTATTTTTTCATTTCAAGAAAAGATTTCTACTAGTAACTGCTATTCTCCCTTAACCACAAGCAAGGAGGTTGCTGGAAAACAACATTAAAATAATATCACCTCTTTTAAGAAAAAGAGAGTGGAGGCAAATCTAATTTGTATATACTGTTGTTAAATTATAGAGCAGCACCAATGAGACATGAATCACCACCTGCTGAAATTTTCTTTAACTGATGGCCGCAGAGCACAGCGTGTGCACGGTTAGACACTGATGTTAGTGTCAGAAAGGATAAAGATCAGAAAACAGGGTACTTGGTATGATTTCACCACTTGGGTATTGTCAGTTCTCCAGTGAGTGATATTGTGTGTGTCTACAGTAGGAGGCTGTAGCTGCATATTATGGACATATGAGGCAGTTCTTCAATTGCATGAAGCTTCCAATCTCACCAACTGTGGGTCTCCTGTGGAAAGATGTGGTGGTTCATCAAAATGCCAGAGCAATGAGGGCACTATATCAGTTGTTTATATTGAAACCCTGAAACTAAACTTAAGCAGAAATGCCTGTGAGACCTGATCCCCTGGGCAGGGAGGTAGATTAAGTACCTCTTGTTGCTGCCTCCTGAATGTCACATGCAGATGTGCAGGTCCAGTGCCGCTGCAACTGATTGTTTCTGTTTGAGTCAACAGGTTGTTTATAAGCAACTGCTGATGTGCATTATGTTCATATTGATAAGTATGTGTTACTTTTAAGCTTGACAAGAAGATGGTTGTGGGGAACTGTGACTTGTGAGTCTCTGCCACGACAATGTTGGGCGTAGTGCCTGTGTTACACAGAGGCTCACATTTCCTCGTGCTGGCTGGCTGCCATTCTGATACAGCCTGTAAGGAGCTGCTTAGCTTTAAGTAATTTCTGAACAGTGCAAGTGTAGTGCAACTTCCCCTTGCTAATTTTCAATAAGCGCAGAGGCTGAAATGCTTATCACTGTGCTTCAGTGCAGATGTTTTCTTTTCTGCTTGGGCTTATCATGTGTCTCTTGCCCAACTGCTGTCTGGGTGTTTCCCACAGCATCTTTTTTACTGGAATAGGGACACATTCGAGTCTTTGAATGCAGACATTATTTTCACCTCAGTGAGCTCTTGTGTCTTCAAAAATAGCTCAAAGAAAAGACCCATCTTCTGGGTTTGCTCCTTTTCCAAGCTCCCCACACAATAAGGTTTTTGAAGAACAAAGAAGTGATGATCAGACTATTTCTCTAGATCCTCTTTGGTAGCAGGAATTTTGAAAAGCTAAGAAACAAATTGTTGTAAGGGTGTACCTTTTCCTTGTTAACCTTCTTCTGTATTTCACTTTTCCAGCACCAGTAATTCCAGAAGAGACTTGCATTCCCAAAAGCAAAATTTAATCTGGCCTTTCTGCTGTTTTTCCAAAGACCTACTTATCACAACACATGCAGGGCTAGAAAGCAGTTACTCACCTGAAGTCCATCTTAATTTAATTTAGTTCCTCCCTTCCCCAACACACCTGCCCTAGGGGGGTGAGGGAGATATAACGTAGTAGTCAATGCAAGTTTTCTGTAATGATCTGAAAAAAGTATGGGAATATAGTTGAGAGATTGTAGTATAGTTGCTAATATACATATGGAATGCATGCTTGAGGTCTCCAGCAGTATGTTGCCAGCTTTGGGAAATTTGTAACTCCTTGTCAAAATGACCCAAGGTGGCAGGGAACAGCTAAAATCAATGAATATTCAAATGCTCATTCCTGTTAGGTGGGTAATTATTTTCAAATTTCAGTGAGTTTAGGTACCAGGGCAGAAATATGAACCCCAGATCACACAGAGCTAACTGCGTGGCCTCTTAAAGGACCTTCTGACCAATATGGAGGTATAGTAGTTCCAGTCCCCACAGGAGAGGACTCTTACCCTTGGGGGAACTGTTTCTAAGATCTCTTATCTGTATAAAATGACTACACAGCAGTTTGTCAAAACAGTGTTGACAGAATGTTATTTTAACATAGACAGTAGTCAAATACTTGATAGGCTTGAGCTGGGGCCCTATATTGGAGGGTACACTGGACCCAGTCTTGTCACAGGGCGCTGATTTTAAAACTGTTTTTTAACAGCCATTTAGAAAACCATGATCACACAGAGTTTCTACCTGTTCTGGTACCTTTCTTCATAGTTGCCTGTGAACAACTGACAGCTAAATACCTCTATATGGGTTCTCATTCATTTGAAAATATCTTTTGGCTCAGAAACGTGATTATAAAAATACTGTGTGCATGTTTCCCACATTCAATTTTGTTCCTTGCTAGTTTCTGTATTGTCTACATTATGCTAAAGTCTTTCTTATAAAAAATTTTCTTATAAACTCAGCCTACCATTCAGGAGTCCAAATACCTTCTTCTTTAGTTGTTAATCACCACTAGTGGTGAAAATGCAACAGTCCATAGTTTCCCCTGCCACAGCTTTTCCTTCAAGGTTAGATTTAACACAAAGTTAAGATTAACACACTGGCCCATATATTTTGCAGCTCACTGTCAATGCTGCTTCTAAAAGGAAACAACCAAACTAATTCTTTGCTGTTTTGTCTCTGCAGGGCAGACAAAGAACAGAAGCAACAATAGCAACAACAAAGATTTGATGCCTAAGCAGATATTATTTAAAGGCAGTGACAAAATGTTTTCTAAGTGGCTTTTTTATTATTATTCAGTGAGATTCATTGTCTTTATTCCAAATACTTATGATATTTTAGGGTTTATGCATCATTTCTTTAACAACTTTAAGATTATATGTTTTGTCTATTTTCATCCCCAAAATAAATAATACTAGTTTTGCCATAGGAAAAATAATAAAATTCCCTAATAATTTTGTAAAACTGTTTGCAGGTGTCAGTCATAAGTATAGACATGAATAAACCAAAATAATAGTTCTGTAATATTAAAGAACCACAATACAGAAATACAGCATGAATAAACTGGAACATCAAAGCATCTTGAATGTAGTTCCTGTCTTTTATTTTATATGGTAATCTCTGGGTTGTGCATTATCTCCCCTGTTCTAATGATGCAGCAACCTGCTACAATTTCATTTCAATAGGGAGTAGATGTAGCTTTTTGGGGAAAAAGCATTCTTCTCCAAAACAGTGTCAACTGTTTTTATCAAGAACTCTGTTCTTGATATACAAAACTTATTGAATAATAATTTTTGATTCTGTAATATAAAATGTAGTAAACTTTCTTTAGCATCTGTGTATATCTGTAGTCTCCCCACAGAAACTTCCTAGAATTCTTGACATTTGGCTTTAAGCACAATATTTACTCTGCACCATGCTTATCTCCATAAACATGGTGAGTGATCTGCATTTATCCAGGCTCCAGCTTCTGGTGACAGAGAAGAGTACAGGCGGCTGACACTGTGACCCTGAAATTGCTCTAGCCTTAGAGCAAACAAAGCCTTCTGCTGAACAGTTATAGAGTTTAGGAGAGGTTTTGGCAGTTTAGTAGAATTAGCTGTGACAGAGGGATGCTTCAGAGGATCCTGCCACCCTTCTTCCCCCTGTAGGCATGACTTCTGTTTCTTGATGTTGAGGAAAGGGTGTGCAAAGCAGGTGCTTCAGCAGAACATATTCTTACAGAAATACTCTGCTAGACCATGAAAGCCATCGCCCTTTTATGCTGCCCTGAAGACATCTTGACAGCACCACTTCTGTGCTGCAGCAAAGTTATGCTTGTAGTTGTAAAGAGCAAGGACTGAAGTAAAGTCAACCTGGCTTCACCAGCAATCCTAGAAATATCTTGCAGGCATTCTCCCAATACTGGTGTGTGCAAAGTAGTTCCAAGGAAAAGGCATGTCTTTGTTTTGATGAAATGCAAAGTGCTAAGAAAGTGATGTGTTTAGATACTATTTCCCATCTACTGCATCAGCAGTCCATTCTGTACCCATCCTGAAAGCTGCTCTGCTAATAGATTGGCCCCTGATATCATGTCTGAAGTCCTTGATCAATTATTTTTGCTCATTTGCTTGGCTCAGAACAGAGGCAGCTTTCTGCAAAGTAAGTGCTGGCTCAAATATTCTCTGCTTTTCCTCCGGGTATGTTTGTATATATATGTGTGTGATAGATATATAATGATGTGCTATCTCTGCGTCTAGAGCCTGGTGATCTTCTCTTATAGTCTCTGTCAAATCACCAAGCACAGCTCTGTGGGGCTATGAAATAGATCTCCCTCAAAAATCAGTGTACCTCTTGTGTAATGAGCTGATTATAGCACCCATTAGCAAGCAAGAAGTCGTGTCATTCTGCTACAGCACTAACTTGTCCCTTCCCTCCAAGACGGTACCATGACCTGGCATTTGGGGGGCAGCAACCATATCGTGGGGTCATTTTCAGCCGAACAGTTCATCCACAGGGCTGGAGAAAAGCCTTACACCAGGGCTCACCTAGGCTGCTCTGGGGGGTGAGCTGCTCTTTGATGGCAGACACTTCTTTAGTGTGCTATTACCAATTTGTAAAGGTATCTGGTTGCCCAGGTGGGATTTTATTTGCACGCCTGGCTCTTTTTTTTTTTTTTT
>VZRQ01007971.1:70910-90569 GCA_013397975.1 Machaerirhynchus nigripectus | reverse complement strand
TTTTTTTTTTTTTTTTGTGTATGACAGTATTCAAATACGAGTGTCCTGCACCCCAGGATAATAACAAGGAGCAGAGGTAATTTTTAAGAAGAAGCTGTATAAGCATGGCGAAGTTATAGTTCTTGATGTAAAGAAAGTCACCAATTCACAAAGGAATTTGATTACCTCTATCCATTATACACACACAGTGAGTGATCGTGCTACTAACCATCTGTCATCTATTTCATTTGCATCATCAACACCTGCCCTGTTTATCTGCTACATTCTTTTCTTCTCTGGATTCTTACACTGCTTTAATAAAATACAGAAATGTTATTGTTAAAAACCAATTAATTTACAATCCTCCACAGAGATCGTATTACTTATATTTCAATTTAGCTTCTAATGACCTGCTTTCTTGCAAAATGACTTAATTCTGGTGTCAAAGATTAGTTATTAGACATTACCCTGATGCACCAGTCATGTACTGCTGAGACAGCCAAAGTAGCTCTAGGTGTCCCTAGTCATTAATCAGAACTCAGAGACATTTTTCCTATAACTCACTACAGAACCTGATTTCATCTGCTACTTTAACTCTTTGCTTTACTGAGTATTTTAAATCTACTTTCCTTTGTTGTTTTCACAGTTTGGACCTTCAAGGGGGAGAAAATAAGTGGAAGTCTAATTGCTTTGGAAAAAACCTGTTGTTGCTTGTATTTTCTGCTGACCCTCTGCTGAGAAATTCATTTTGCGTCTCAACTGTTACATGAATGGGGCCTAAAGAGCAGGACTTCTTGTTCCCTGTATTGGTTTGGGAGAAATTAACACAGCTGGGTTTTCCACATAATTGTAGCACTGGATGTACATTCCTTGCGATGACAAGAGATGGTATTATAACATTAGACCACATAGGCCAAGCTGCTTCCATGGGAGTTCCTTGGGAAGGCAGCTATCACCAGCCGCTTCCTTCCTGGGCTTCACAACAGGCGTTATGAAGCAAGTGGACAAATCCAGCCTATTCTTACAGCATCAGCTGGGTTTGTGAGCATTCAGAAGAATGGTTGGTTTTGCAGTTCACACACTGATGTTTCGTACACAAAATATTATGTGTGATCTAGGGCAGGGCCAAATTCTTCATTCTCACCATATTACAGGCAAGGGTTGGCTTTTCTTGCTCATGAACTAGAATAGCTTCGTCTTCCTTCACAAGTGGTGTAGCACTTTACTGAGAGTAACCCTATTTGTGAGGCATTTGCAGGCTGTGATTTGCAGACAGTAAGGATGGATTTGATCTTTGGAAAACAGTATAAAGCACTATTCTGTCTCTTTGTTTATAGATTCTGTGGCACATAAGAAAAATACTTGCCATTACATTAAATCCCAAATCTTTAGAACATTTCAGCAACTAGGGCATAAAAATTGCACATACAAATGAATGGATTATATATATAAATTAAAACTTCTAAATAATTTATGACAATTTAAGCTTTTGAACAATTACATGCAGAGTATTTTTAAAATGCATAACAAAATTAAAACTTCAGACTTACAAAAACTCATTCATGGAAATGGCACAACTGGCAGGATTTAATGTAGAAAAGGTTATTTTATTCACAGCCAAGTCTATATGCCACAGTACTACTTCCAATAAAATTTTATTTTTAGCATGTGTAAGTGGTGCAGTTGAGAGTGGGTGAATTTTTTTACTTTCCCAAAACACAGTCACTTCTGTCTGTCGAAAACTGAAAAGATACCTAGTGCTATAAAAGGCAAATAATGTCCCATCTGACTTCTTGACAGCTGCATACCATGCTGGAAGAATAAGAGATGCTCTTCGTTTTCCTAAAGCACAGGAATTGGCTGTAGAGTGTAAGCTGATGAAACTTCAACAGCTGTCTTCTAAGAAGTAGGATTTTTTTTCACAATAGACTGTCAAGAGACATGTGAATAGTACACCAGACTAACTCTTAAACAACAGGCATTCTGTGAAATTATCAAACTCAGCTATGAGGGCCTAAGAATAACCTCCTTTGGATGGCAGGGGTGGGATATTGTTCTTCACATACTGTGAATGCTAAAGTTATACATAAAACATTTTGCTAGGTGAGTGTTCTATTTTTATAGCTTATAATATTCACATATAAAATTAATCTGAAACAGTAATATCTTATATACTGTGAGGATCAACCCTTTGGACAATAGAGTATGTCTCTTTGTATGAACATCCTTAACAGTGCTGTATCAAATTATATAGACTAATTGTTTCAATCAGACTAATAAATAATACACATTTATAAATAGTTTCTACACAGGGTGATGGAGCAGAGTAGGAAACATCCACCTAGAGCCTAAAATGTCTTCAGATGGACGTAATCCTAAAATAATTCTGTTTTCAAAGGGTGAAATGTTGTGCCTTCAACTCAGGCAGCACATCATCAGCATCCAGATCAGGAGTTATGCCAAACTAGATGCAATCTAATATGGAAATGAGATGTTGGCCTTGATATTGTGTCATTCTTCTGAATGGGATCACCTGCACCCATATCTCCTAAGAGGAAATTTCAAACAGAGTTAGCCCCTTAAACCTTCTAATTAAAATGAGAAATCCCCAGGCTTCCATGACTCAGCCTCAGAAAAAGATTATTAGGAATTTAATAGGGAAAATATCGCATCTCAGACCATCTGTGACCCAGTGCTCTGTGAGAATTTAAAGAAAACTGGAGGGAGGAGGTGCACGCTCCAAAGCACACTCTAGAAGTATTTTGTTGGAGCTGCAATAAATCAACATAGTTAGAGTACAACCTTTTTCAGATTTAATTACTGTTACATAATTATTAGCAAAGCAGTCTCCTCTGAAACTGTAAAACTCATTATATCAAAAATCCCCAAGCTCCTGATAGAATTTATGAACTAGTTACTCTCCTCCTAGCTCTGGCAGAATGCAATAAGATGCATTTGATTTTGTCTCCAGCAATATTTTTAGTGTGGAGAGTTATTCTATCCTATTCTATTCTATTCTATTCTATTCTATTCTATTCTATTCTATTCTATTCTATTCTATTCTATTCAAATAATTTTTGTTTGGGGAATATTCCCTATTTGCCTTTTTTGATTATAAAACATGTTCATTTTCATTTGTACACTTTTCTGCTCCTGGCATAGAATCTAGACACAAGCACTTAGGGACAGATACCCTTTCCCCTTTGTTGAAAGGGATTCACATCTCATTTCGTCCATCACTCTAGTAGCTACTGATTGAACTAAAGTATGGATTCCCTCATGGAGATGCCAAAGGACAAAATTTTTATTGTCTTTTCCCAGAGCTTTTGCTATGAATACACAGTTTCAAAACCTGTCAGTGATGTGAACAAATTGCCACCAGGGAAGGCTATTTGGTGTCTGTATCAAGCAAACCTGGGGCCAGCCCCTTCCCTGGCCATTGTTGCCTGGTTAGAGACTTGGCAGCTGCCCCCTGGCTCCTCTGTAGGACAATGGAGAGATTGCAGAATGCCCTAATGGACAGGCTGACCCCTTAATCCATGACATTGCTTCATAGATAGAAGCAGTAAGAGTCATCTCCCTCAGGGAGCTGAGAGAACAAGTGAAGAACGATAATGGCCATGGCCCCTTTATAGTCACATTATATCGCAGCTGGTAGGAGTGGGCTGAGCAAGAAGCAAGGTCTCAGTCCAACCAGATGAAAAAACTACAGCAATCCTGCCTTTCCTATTTCTTCCCTCTGTCAGGAAATTGAAATTCTTAGCAGAACTTGTGCTAGCACAGCCCAGCCATCAGCCCTGGGAGGTACTTCTACAGCTAAGTGGGTTTTCAGTTTCTTGTAAGCTCATGAGGCATAAGTCTAGGAAAAGTATTATAGTATGTTAAGGGATAACTCACAGATAATCAGTGCTTTTGTGCCACAGCACAAAGCTGAAATTGTATTGAACCTTTTGAAGTTGCTATGATAATACTGCCAGATGGAACAAGACCAGTCTGCTTTTTCTCGAGCTGCATAAATTTGAGGCATCAGACAATAATTGGTCTTCCTGCATTTACCCACTCCAAAATACAATTTTGTTGTTGTATTAGTTGACTTGGAAAATTGCAACTCTTATCCTGGCAATTTTAGAGATGTCCAAAATTTCTCAGATCAATCCAACTTTTGTTACGTGTAGATATAATTGTTGAGATAAACACTTCCCCCAAGGTTTAAACTAGTGCCCTACAAAAGTTGAGATACTGAGCTATACTGAGGGTGAGGTATATAGGGATATTCACTTTTGGTCTGTGTTTAATATAATTCAATTATCTTCACTGGTATTTCTCTTGGTAGATATTACAGGTTGTAAAATAATAAGAAATAAATTGTAAATTAATTTTGCATGACACTTTAATGTGATCTGTATCCTATATTTAATAAATGATACACTTAAAATACTCCAAAAGAGAGATTAAGGAAGTAAACTAGAATGAATATGTGCCCTCTTCTCTATAAGAGGGCTCAAGGATCAGGATGTACATTTCACAGGGCACCAGCTGAAGTAGTTTGCTGCACTACATTTCTGATAGATAGTATATGAATAGATGGTTTAGAGAGGAAGAGAGAATGACAGAGACAGCTTGAAGATGGATTTCTGAATGAAGGAGGAGTCAGTATATATATATTTTTTAAATTTTCTTTTCTTCCCTAGGAAAAAGCAGTTGCTTGAAGTGTTTGGGAGAAGTACACCTTGAAGAGATCACAAGGAGAAATTACAATAGTTAAGGAAAGAGGAATCTATAGTGCAATACTTGTTGGTGGGCTGAAGAAGAAAGCATGGTATATACAACAGAAGACAAAGACAGAACATGAAGAAATCCTAGTACCATCCATGAAGTTTATTTGAATTGCAGAGAGATCCAGATCTTGCTGCTTATCTGAATAAACCTTCTTCTGAAGCATCTCACTGGAAAATTGTACTGAGCTTATTTTCTTGGGCACATCCTTACTTCGTGGAAGATGGGCTCAGGAGGTTTATTGGCATGGAGGCAGAGAGCATTATTTGGGCAGTTATGTGGGCCACTGGGTAGAGCATCAGATTGAGGTTTCAGACTCTTGAGCAAGTTACCATAGCTTAATGAGTTCCTGTGTAGCAGCTGAGCTGTTGCGAATGTAGGGTAGCACATGCTAATTTAAACTATTTTCACTGGGGCTCAGCTGATGCATGGCAGCCATTAAGTCAAAGTAGCTCAGTCACATGTTTGAAATCTGATTTAAGGAATTGGGTTCAGCTTGATTTAGGAGGTGAATCATTAGGTTTCTGCTCAGTTTGTAACTTCTTGGGACAGCCATTTCATCTTGGGTTTTCTCATGCATTTAAACTGTAGTAATGATGCCAGCTCACAATTACGAAATATTCTAAGGGAATTTAAAAAAAGGAAGGGAATGTTAAAAGAGTAGGATGTTTGGATTTGTTATTGGGTAGAAGTGTGGAGGATGTTGAACTTTGGCAGAATCAAACACAAATTTTTATGCTTATTCCCATTAATACTTGAGTAAATCCAACGTGTTTAAAGGAGTTTTGCTGGTAGGAATGAGGGCAGAATCTTGCCAAAGTGATCTAGCCTTCTATTGGTGAGCACACGTAACCTCAGTTGACATTTATCACATTCCTGGCAAATGCTGAGGAAAAGGTAGAAAAATTAGGAAATGTGAATTTTATTTACCACTTACTGACTCTGGGATTTTTGAAAGTATCAGGTGTCCCTATCCTCTCAGGAGAGGTGAGTGAACAATTTTTATTTTTTCCCAACATGGTATGCTTTTAATAATTTAATATTAAGAATCTTGTGTTCTCCCCTGTTTGAAATGAAGGTCTCCCCCATGGAAGGATTTTATTTTGTATTTGTGTGCTGATCATAACATGTGGCACTCCAGACAGCTATTCTGCTCAGAGCTGAAAAATATCAAGCCGTTCCTTTAATACTACCAATAAACATTTGTGTTATTTTTCCCCACAAAGTGGTACTCTAAGCATTGTGCCAGTTCTCCAAGTGACAGATGCTCTCAGAGGTAAAAGAAAAGTATCAGTATTTACCGGTTACTATAACTATTTCCAAACAATTTAAGAATCACTAAATCCTAAAATATTTATGTATGCATGTCAGTTACAGTACTCTGCTACTATTTATTAGACAGATTGACAAAATACATGAATTAGAGTTATGATTGCCATGATAATTACTCAAGGGAATCACTCTGTAATGAAAATTCAAAATAAAACCATAGTATTGTGTACAGTGATTAAGTATTTTTGTGATTATTTATTCTAAAGTCATTGGGGTTGTTCATGTATCAAAATGTTTGATCCAAAAAATAACGTCGTGCTGCAAAAATGATAACTGTATTCTTAAAATAGCACTTTTGGAAATTGCAAAGGACAATGCTTCTCACATCCTCACAGTCTGTTTCTTGTCTTGCTCCTCCTGCTACAAAGGACTTGAAGACAGTAAACTCACAAACTTCCACAAAAGTCATCTGACATCACTCCTGTATGCATTTACAGTGGATGATAACATGGAACAGCAGAGCAAGATTTGAAGCCCTGGGTTAGGGGGTCCTCCTTTGTAAGTATATGCAGCCTTTGCCTAGTTATTCATCAGACTAAAGATTTTCAAAAGAGCTGTGCTACCCCCCTCAGCTATGGCTTCTGGGCTGGCAGAAGCAGCTGTCTCTTACCATTATGCCTGGAGGAAGTGGTGGCATTTGCCAGCAACTCCCTTTGTGTCAAACTCATTTTCTACATTCTCTTATTTCATTTGCATAGTCAACTGGTCCTTACGCCTTAAGAAAATTAGGAGAGCATCTGAGGAGTAAGTTGTTAGAAATGGAGGTACAAGAACAGACCTCATTATATTCCCAACAGATCTGCCAGCTCACGAGAACATAACACACCAGAGAGAGACTCTCTGTACTAACAGTTGACAGTACTAAAATAAAGAAGGCAGCTCCCCCGCTCCCTCCCATTTCAGGAAATTATTGTGTAAATGCAGAGAAATATATCTGTGAGCCCTCTCTTCACTGTAATGCCCTTCTGGTGGACAGTCCTTATGGATGTCAGGAGTGCTGGAAAGAGCAAGAATTAAGTTATAATGGGCTGCCTGCTTCTATTTTCTTCCCTCCATCTGTCTCACTTCTTTCACAGTAATTTAGTCTGGGGTTGTCCCAGAAGTGTAGATTAGAAATTAGTCAAAATAACATGAAATCCTAGAATGGCCTAGATCAGAGGCTTGTTTTATTGAACCCCTTCACAATCAGGGCTTCAGCATTGTCAGTGTTTTGATCTCTCATGCTTTTTCCTCATCTGTGGCTAGCCTGGCTGCAATGGTATGCTGATGCCTTTGTTGCATAGGAAAGGTCTGGCAAAGATATTTTTCAGGAGAGGGGCTGTGCTGACAACAACCACTCTGAACCACCAACAGCTAATGATGTGTCTCTGATAAACAGTCATCAAGAACCTCTTTCTCATTCTTCTTGAGTAGCTCCGTGGACATTTGATAAGCCTGACCTCCTAATTCTGGTTCTGCTCATGCCTTTGATAGGTATTTCCAGGCTGTTACTTGATGTACTATGGTTTCAGGATATGAAAGCCTTTTTTTCTGCCCCAGCCCCATGCCTTTTTATTCTGAGTTTTAGTATAGCTGGGGTTGTGCTGGATGTGGTTTCCCAGGTATAAGTGAAATCCAGGCACAGATGAACAATGCCAGACCAAAACTAATGCTGACTTATCAAACAAGCGTCAGTTGCAAGTACTGTTAATGAACAAAAAAAATTTTGTGCTTATGATTTCAGACTTATTTACTGTTGGTGTTGATCACCGTGCCACAGCTGGTACCAGTTAAAAGAAAAAGAGAAAGCATGCTGGGAATCTCTGACAATTTTATTAACAGAGCTGACCAGAAAACTTCCAACAAAGCAAAAATGCTTTGAAATATATTGCTTCGGTTATGAGATATACTTCATTGAATGGGTTTTTTCAAGAAGGAGAATGAGGGAAGGAATAAATTATATTGTGATCTGTGCAAACTTGCAATCTAGTGAATAGAACTGTGGCATGGGATGCTGGTGTTCATGGCCTGCTCTTCTTTGGAAAGGACTTGGGTTATTGCTCTTAGGTAATCCATCAATCAGACTTGAATCTAGGGGCTTATATCCACTGTATTCACTCTTCAGCAAGGTTTTTAAAGTAACAATGAACTAGGTGTTACTGGAATTTGGTGTGGTTGAAGGTGAGAGAGACGACTTTGAAAACAGGCCCTGTTGCTCATTCAGACATGACAATGTTCTGCAACAAGATTACTGAAAATGAAATCTATGTGCAGCATATTGCCTTTATCTCATTGAAGTGTTCAAGCTAATCACAGTGCGTGCACAACTCTGGGTACATTATGCAAAAACTCAGCAGTAGCTCACATACAGGTGATCTGTATATCCTTGTCAAAATTTAGGCTCTTCAGTTGTTTATAACTTTTGTAGATTTTTTTCTTAAACTTTGTAAAGTTGATGTTGTAACATCTTACTAGATTTTGATCCTGTTGTCTCTAAAAGAGATATCAGATGCTCAGTGCTTTTAAAAAATGTGCCTTTATGGTTAGGAGGATGAACTGGTATTAGCAGTTCTGACAACAGATGCCTTTTTATAATAAGCACTGGTTATATCTGTAGTTCTGTGAACGCATGTAGATATTCCCCAGTCTTAGGCAGGATATGATAATCCCAAGTGGTGTTGCTGGTTTGGGACCTTTTTGGACTATTGTGCCTGTGTAGGAACCATCTTGAACAGCTTTTCTTCAGGTAAGCACAAGCTGATTTCATATGACTACAGACCACTCTGCAAATGAGCCTCTGTAGTGACCAGGAAACCCAAAATGGAAGCCATATGGAAACTTACCGTGCATATTAAATTGCATGCAGCAGTGTTAACAACGTTTTGATTTGTGGCTGCAAGTAATAAATGAATTACATTAATTTTGTAGCTGCAAGCTAATTTATCCAGAATTACTTTTTAATAACCTGCATCATGTTCACTGCTAAGATTTAAATACATTTAGGAAAAAGTCTGAAGATCTTTTATTTAAAAAGTAAATGCTAGATTATAATTTGAGACTGAATTTATTTTGTAATTCTCTAGACATTTTAAAGTAAATTATCACAGAGCAGTGGAGTGAATTGGAGATCAGATTACCTCTACGTGATGCAGGAACTGGGGTAAATCACAGATGAAATGGACAAACCAAGCAAAGACTTTGTTTTATCTACTACTACCTTCACATATACTGGCCTGCAGAAGAGAAGGGGCAGAAGAGAAGAAGCACTGAGCTAGGATATCTGAGCAGAGATATCCCTCCTTGTGTGCAGTCCTTCCTTGCCAATAACTTATCCTTTTTGGAGGAGAAGTTTCTTCCCAGACAACTTGTTGGTGACTTTAAGAAGGCAGAGGATGTTAGTGAGTGTATGCTTGTAGTCTGGGACTGCTACAAATGTGTGTGGTCCCATATAAAATATCTTCTCTTATGCCGTGGTTCATTAATAACATATTTAATATATTAAAACTAATTCTGTAGTGTTATTTTTGCCCAGAAGAATGCTAAATTTGAAGGGAGGACACATCCCAACACATGGATAGCAAAAAGAATTAAGGGAGTATGACCACACTATCAGTGAGATACTGCACTCAAACTGTTAATCTCTCATGGAGGCCATTACACATATCTTAAATGAACCACTGAAGAGCTTTTCCATAAGACTGTGCCTGTGGTAGAGACCATTACTCATGGCAGAGTCACCATTTTACAGAACATGCTGACATCTGTGTCAATACCTGAGGGTACAGGGAACCCGTGATTAAGTAAGATGTGGATGTATGGTACAGCATCATAATCTCCTCTAGGGCATCTTTTGCAGGCTCAGCTGTTTGAAGTGGCTGTTAATCCAGCATGAAGGCCAACGTAACTGTTATGGGGTAGATGACCTGCTGTGTGAAGCAACCAACCCATTCAAAATGGGGATAGACAGAGTTGTATTTGGGACATACTTATTGTCCAGGCAAAGCAGACTGGCACCCCAGCTCACGTATAATGTGCCTGTCTCTGAGGAGGTAATTAGCTGAATTTCTTGGGACCTCAAAGTCACTTTTTCCTTGCAGAAGTCAAGAACTTCCTCACCTGTATTTCTGCTGGGTGCTGCAGCGCATTGTGACGGTGGTCGGCCGCCTGGCCGGCGGGTCACCCCAAAACCCGGAAACAGGTGCACTGGGCAGACCTGGCCACCGCCCCAGACTCCCTCGTTTAGAGAGACCTATTCCTCTTTGCCCCAGGAGGCATGGGCTCTCTGATGCTTATATGAGAGATGTTTTTCTTTGGCAATCAGTTCCTGTACCTTTGATGCACCCCAACTTAAGGATGTGTTGTGTACCCCACAATTCCCCTTGTTACTCATGTAAATCCCCAAGGTTTCCTCCACTCCCAGCTGATGCATAGGCGATACCGGTCTGGAAGGTTCTGTGTTCCTCGGTAGATGGTTGGTTGCGGTTATTAGCTACGCCCCTCTGTTGCTCCTATTGGGGTACCCTCTATGTCAATCCCTTTCCCCCTGACCCAGCATTGGGAGATTCCTATGCAATCCCTCCTCTTCGTCCCCCTTCAAAGGCGGTGCTCCGCCCTCTCCCCCCGCTCTTTCGTGTTCCCCTCTCCCTCGTGTTAGGTTCCCTGCGCCTCTAATAAACCCTTCCTGCTTGCACCCCCCATGAAGAGTCCCTCTTTGTTCCTGTCTCCGAAGCGCCTTTTCGACCGAGCCCTCGTCGCACCCTTGGTGCGTCTGCGGCCAGGGCTCCGCTCTCGAGCCCGGTCTCGCAGCCATAGCCCAGCGGGGATCAGCCGCGGAGCCCCTTCAACGAGGCGCCCTCACGGGCAGGGGTCACACCGCGGCAGCGCATCTTGCACTGAATAACTCTATCCACTAGGAAAGCTGTCGGAATACTTGTGGTGGTGTCTATTCACATCCTGTATCACTCATTATGTTAGGGCTGTGTTTCTGTGCCTGCAATATTTGTCATTCTGATTTCTGGGCTTAGTTATCTTAGGATTCTCCTATAGTGAGAGTGTGAGATGAGGCACAGGTTTATCCTTTTAGCTAAGCTTCTATTATTTAATTGAATAAGGGAAAACTGAGAGTGTAGTAAGAATAAGAACATATGAAATTTAGGAGTTGTGGGAACATGATGGTTATGGCTAATTTGAATCCATGGGCTGAAAATTTGTGTATCCAAACACCTGAGAACTTGTGGCTGTACATATTGAGTGACTATTCACTCACTGTCTTACCACATTCATAAATTTTTTGGTGTTTTGGCATCAAAATAATTATAATTACATGTATTCAAATGATTTTCCCCACTTTTTGATGGAAACCAGCAAAATCTGTTCCAATGGGTGGAGGTGGGCCTTTGTATGTACACTGATGGGTGTGAACAAAAATGTTCATTATATCTATTTTGGGGAAAATATTTACTTTTCTAAAGTAATGCCAGTTACCAAGACAAAGATGTTAAGTGAAAGAACAGCTCTCCTTGTAAATCCAGAAGGAAAGGGCTTTTCATCTTGGCTGATATGGACCCTCCTTTAGAATTTGGGAATGCAATCTCAATTGCTTAATTACTGAAATTAATACGAGTCCTGCCTCTGGTGTTCCCAGTGTCTAGACAATGCTTTTCTTTCCCACAGGCGCTTCTCTCGGTGCGGGGCAAATATCGACTAACATTCGTGTGGGCCTCTCCCTGGTTTCTGAGGAAGATCCTATCAGAGTCTCTTTGTTTGCAAGCTGTCTGCCCAACAGAAATGTCATTTCAGTTGCATCTAAGCATTATACATCTGCTCATGTGTCTGTAAATAAATAACATCGTGGATAAGGCTATGCTTATCTTCCCATGTGATTTAGACTCCAATCTGGTATCTGCTGAATTCCAACAGAACAAGAGTGGACCCAAGTCATAATATTCCTCCTTTCAAGAGTACAAAATTTATGATCTAATCTGTGGTTTAGCCTGTATTCTCTATCTGTGCAAGAACCTCCAATTTGGCTGATTATTAGAATTTGGTACCGCAAACAGAATGTCCAAGCACTTCAGAATTAATAACATTTTACATGTGGGCATACTTATAGATCAGGAAATGTCATCAGTTTCAAAAATACTATTTCACATACTAATCAATTCTGATTTTAAAAAAATACTAAGAGGGGGAAAACCCTCAGACCTGCTTAGCAATGTTCTACAAAAAACCCCCAGAGTATCAGAAAGTACAATGTTCACAAGACTAGGGTGAGGATGAGAATATACTGAATATCTTATAAAAATAAACCATCATAAGTGTCACTTTTTTCCAGCAAAAATTTTTTAAACCTCCTGAAGTAGTGCAGATTTTCAGCTACAACCAGCTATGTTCTACATACATGGTGTAGTATTAAACTGTGCAAGAATAGAATTATACAATGCAAGTAATGCAGTTACAGGGATAAATGTGTAAGTCTAAGGAGCAAGTGACAAAGAAACAGTCAAAAGAAAATGGTGTTTTGGGGAAGTAGGGGGAAGAAATCTCTCTACCACTCTGTACCAACCTCTGTGGCTGTTGCCAATTCAAAGCCAGTTGTGAGTCATAGGGCCTCCACACTGTAGGCAAAAAAACAGAAAAAAAAAAAAAAAGGAAAAAGAAAAAATATTAAACTTTCCCCCCAGAGCTCTTTTGCTTGCAATTTTGTCTTTCCCTTTTCCTAGCTCATTCTTGCACATCCTCTGAGATGAGGGAGAAAGCTCTGCAGGAAAATATGCTATCCTTTTGGCATAGCATAGAAGAATTTTGTGAGGTGACTTGCTCTGGTCTAATTGTGTGATGCAGAAGGCTTGGGAGTGTGATTCTGCATAGCAGCCCTGTGTATGGTAGTTAGATTTGTATCAGTGAGATACGACAGGTCTGCCCTTGAGATTCTGTGGTGGCACAGTGCCAGCTGTTCACCACACTGATCTGTGTCTCTCCAGAGCAAAATCAAAACCTGCTGCCATGGTTCAGCTCTGGGTCAGACCCACAGCCAGATTACAGAGGGTTGGTTTTTTTGTTTGTTTCTTCTTAATTCGAAAATTGCTAATATTTTGTAAGGGAAGCTGCTTTCCTGACAATTCAGCCTAAAGCAGCACTGTATCTGCTACTTGTTATTGAAGGCTGCAGGATTTTGGTACTAGGATTAAACCTGTTTTGACCTTGTGACCATAAAATATTACCACAGTTATATCACAATCTCATAAACAAAAATATGCAAAGACTTTTTAGTTTTGCTTTTGCAAGGAAAGATTCTGCTGTGTATTACACTGGGATTTCATTCTTCTTTACTGATGGCATTTCACTTAATCGCTGCCATTTGAGAGCCCTATAGGCAAGGCAGAGAAAGAAGAATAAAGTAGGGATAAAACTGGGAGAGGGAATTGATAGTATAGAAAAAAAAATCCCATCGTGTTTGTGCTTGTGGAATCTCCATACATTTTAAAAATCTTTGTAGAAATAGCTATGAAATGAAAAAATGCACAGTCCCAAAGGGACCATAGTCAGGATGTGTCCTAAAACAAGTGTATCCCTACTGTAATTCAGCGAAGGTTTGAGATCTCCACTGAGGTCTGGCAAAGCAGTGGCTGCCCCTCTCCCTCACTTTGTGGTCTCACTGGGATTTGTAGGACTGGGGCTTGGGCCACTGATTTCAAATTGTAATCTGGATGAGATTTTTCTTGGCATGGGGTTCAGAGGTACAGCCTAGCACTACCCAGTGTATCCTAGTCAGTGATTACTAATGAATCCAGTGTTGCAGAGGAAAGGTGCTAACATTACTGTACACTGTTATGCCTCCTGGCCCTTTTTCCAATTCAGGCACATCCCTGTCTTCAACACAACTGGCACATTATGTTTAATTTATTTTCCAGCACTTTTATTAGTAAAAACAATATTTATTTTCCTTGCCCTCTTCTGACATATTTTAACAACTTTTTTATGCTCTCATATTAAAAAATAGGTATCAGGTCAGATGGATGATTACTCTGAACCAGTACAGCCATTCTTAAGTAATTAGTGTGTTTCCGATATCATAAAAATACACAGTGCTTTTTTTGAAAGTCACACTGAAATGTTACTCTGGGAAATCATAAGTGGCAAAGAGTTCCACTGTGTAACAAAGCCACAGATGAAATAGCTCTTCCTCTGCTAGCTTTGGGGTTCTCATCTCTAAAACTGACAGAAGGTTTCAATATTTTTGTGCTAAAGGACATGGAACAATAGAAATTTCTCACCTAATTTTTCTGAAGCAGTTGGTCTTTTACATAATTCTATCCTCAAGAAATTGAAGGCAGTTAAGAGGAGAACAAGACATACAGAAATGAGCAGTTTTGTTTTGCTGTATGAAAGGGGTTGAAAGGAGACAAACCTCAAAAAGTGGAGATAATGAGTAAGAAACCGATTGGCTTTTATTCCTGTGATTTTAAAGGACCAGACCTTTATTAGAACTCAGATTTGTTCCCTAAAATAGGTCATCTTCAAAGGCTTCTATAAATCATGTCAGAGCTTGGAGCACCTTTTTATTCTGTGACTGGCCAGCGAAGGAGCAGAGAAAGGTTTGTTGTGTGCATGAAAGAAGGTATGCAAGGGAGTCTACTCTCAAGGGAGTTTCCTACCTCTATATCTCTAAATAATCCATACCCTCCTAGAAAGAGAATGTGGGAGTTTTTTTATGCCATCTCAATATTTTTCTATTGCTTGTTCCATTATTTATTGTGGAGTGACTTTCCAACTTGCAATGCCCTGAGCAAGCGTGGTTCTCGCCTTGAGCTACCAGAGGGGGAATCTGGCTGCAAACTGCCTCCCCATCTGTCGTGGAGTGAGCGAGAAAGATCTGAACTGGCAGGGATTTTTTTTCCCCTTTCCCTTTGTCTCTGCTGCCAGAAGGGGAAACGGGAACTGGCCCATGAGTTATTGAGTTAATATAGGGCCACAGAGTTGGAGACCCCCAGATCACAGAGCCTGAAGACTGAACACCCCTTGGGTTCCTGCTGGATGTATTGCAGTAGACATTTCCTTCCCTTGGTGCAGGACTTTACAGCTGCCTCCTCACACCATTCTCAACTTATGCAAAGACCCTCCCCCTGTGCAGCGAGGTTGCTCTGAAGTACTTGGTGAACTTTCAGCCTCCTAGAAAAGGCTTCTCTTAGCAAAGTTGGTTGGATAAGTTTGCTGCCACAGTTCAGTGGGGGGTATTTCCCCCCCCCCCCCGCCAAATGATCCCCTGTTTCTGGGCCCTCTTGCCTAAAGCTCCTTGTTATATATTATTATTTCCCGGTGTGCATGAATCTGTGCCCAAGATTACGTGCTTTTGCCTCATTGACTGGTTTCTTCCCCCTTCTCCCTCCCATCACCTTTCCATGCCTTGCTGAATATCAGCTAATTCTGAGTAACAGCAAACACAATCTATTTTAGAGTCTTCTTTTTTCTCAAATCCCTCCGATATTCAGTGCAGAACACCTGGGGATGCTTTTGAGTTGACAGTCATCACCATCACCTTTCATCCAAGGTGGAAAAAGGCTGCCTGTACCTTCCATGGTTCCTGACCCTGAGGAAACAGGGGATGATCCTGAGACAAACCCCGGAAATTTGGCCCAAGACTCTGCTCCAAAAGACTCAATTTTGGTCTTGTATTTATGCCTAGAGAGGATATTGGTTGAACAAAATCTCATGGTTGTCCCTCTGCCTCTGCAAACCTGAAAATATTTAGACACTGATACAAACTTTGGAACGTGTTTCCCCTCTCCATTGGGGGCAGCCTGGTCTTACTTAGGAGAGATGAATGTCAGGCTGTGGTTGTCCTGAGGGAGCTGCAACGCTTGACGGGGTAGACTGTTTACAAGCCTTGCTTGTGACATAAGTCCAATTATCAGGAGAAATTGGCCCATCCCCTCTTTGTCCAGCCGTGTACTCAAGTGAGGCTCGGAGATTGATGTGTCAACAACAAACTGACCCAGACTGTGATTCAGCCAGGGGCTTCCAACTTGCATGTGGAATTTGCACTTTTTATACAGCTTTTTAAAAAGTATTCCGTCCTCATTCAGAGCAGAGTACTTTTGCTTGTCAGATAGCTGCTGTTTATCTATCGTAAAGGTCTTGCTCATTCAGAGGTTTAAAGACTGTTGGCTTTTAGATCAACAGTTCATTCATTTTATCACTCATGAGCTTATAGATAAATAGCTCTAGCTGGTTGGAAAACAACAACTGAGGCTCAGCTAAGCTCAACTGTTTTAAGGTGTGCAGGACTGTGCAGACCTCTGGGGCTGCTGAACTAGCGTGGGCTGCAGACACATCTGTAGTTTACTGGTGCTGTTTTTTAGTCAACCCTAACTTTAGCAATGTCCAGGAAATCCTTTTCTCTTAAGTTCTTATTGTTCTTATGTTCCTACCACTCCCCCATGAGCCAGAGCTGGAGGAGCAGCTAGTGTCCTGTGTGTCAGCTCAGGACCCTTCCCCATATGAGATTTGGCATTTCATTGAGATACAAAGTTACCTTCTCCCCATAACCTGTGTTTCATTTAGCACACAGCTATTTATGTGGTATTTTGAACCTACTGCATTGCTAATACATCCTTCTGAAGATAGCATAAGGTTCACCCTGATAATTCTTGACTTCAAACCCCAGAATGGAGCATTATGGGTTTCCTGGAAAGAAAGGTGTGTAGGCAAGACCGAAGGCAGCTGTATACTGTGAAATAATAAGTATCAGACAAAATACAGTATCACATCTAGTAGATGTATTTTAAAAGTGGAGACATCTATCTTTAATTGCATTTTAAGTACGTAGTGAGAAACCACAGTTATACATTTTTTTAACAAACCTTTACATCTGAAGTCATAATAATACAAATAAAAAGTGCTGATTATATATATGGTCAAAATACCTCAGGCAAATTTTTGACAACATCTTCTAAATATGATCATGTGGCCCCTGTCAGCAACACTCTAAAGTCAGGCTGAATAATGTCAATGACAATCACTGTTTTTCCTTAGCTTACTGAAAACCAACAACCCCAAACCGATTTTGTTTCTTTTTTTTGCCTTTTTTTTTTGCATAGCTTTCAATATTGCTGCCCCCTCACCTCTGCATATTGCAAGCCCATCTCAATTCTGGATAATTACTTTAAAGTTCTTAAAATTTTTAGTCCAGTTCTCCTTGAGCACATAATATATATTTTCTACCAATTATAAATACATAATTTTTATTAATCTGATTTCAATAACATGCATTTCTATAATTACTATACAGTCAAAATAGACATTGACTTTACACAGTGTGTATGCTTTTATTTCAGTGATATTGTTCGGACACACTGCTCAACAAATCAAACAAATAGAGAAATGAAAAGTTAAAAAGGAGGGATAAAACCTCTGGGAGGAAACATATTCTCACAGTGATTACAGACAAAAAAAATACTTATCAGAAAAAGGGTTTATTAATACATAGAAAATCCTCACAATAGTTGAAACACAGTTTAGGAACTAGTAAACATTTTAAATAGAATTGTGCCAATTACGCAGTGCCCAAGCATCTGCTTGCTCTTAATTAGATGGGGAGGTGAATGACCACTGTTTATTTTCATTTTCCTCATTAATTATGAAAAACTGCATTCAATTCATCTTGCATGGTGAGAGACTGGCTGCGCAGATGTAAGTCGTAAGGGAAGTGGCCCTCTGTAGGCAACCTGAACATCGAGCTCTGCCCAAGGGGACCCCTGGGTGGCACTGCACAGTAATGCATGCCGTAATTGTAATTTTTGCCATAGTCCAAGCTTTCCTCTTGCTTCAGGGAAAATATCCCATTATAGTTAATTGGGGGAGGACTTAAGGGACCTTCAAACTGTGGGCTGGCGCACTCAGGGGAAGTGCTTTCATAGAAGGACTCATAAGTGCTGCAGTAATTGTATGGTTTCATGGACTTAGAGTTGTCAAGAGTCCCATGCCCTGGGGGTGTGCCAAGCTCCGGGCTGTGGTAGGGAGGATAGAAGGTAGAGTAGGGTGTGCGGGTATGATGGCCGCCTTCACCTGCCTGGCCCATTAGGAAACTTCTGGCATTCAGCTGCAGGCATCCCGCCACCAAGTTTGTAGTTGGCTGGGACAGACCCTTGCACAAGTTTTGGACAAAGGTGAGCAGGTCGGGTCTCTTGCCAATTCGCAGTATTTCAGAAAGAGCCCAAATATAGTTCTTGGCTAGTCTTAAAGTTTCGATTTTGGACAGTTTTTGTGTTTTAGAATAACAAGGGACCACTTTCCTTAAATTGTCCAGAGCGTCGTTAAGGCCGTGCATACGGTTCCTCTCTCTAGCATTTGCTTCTTGACGCCTGAATTTAATCCTTTCCATCCTTATCTTGCTCGTCTTTTTTTTCCTAAGGCCCCTTCGCCTCGGCAAGCCATTCTCATCCTCCTCTTCTCTCTCTTCCTCCTCCTCTTCTTTTTCTGTGTCTTCTCCAGGAGATCTTTTAATATTCTTTCCTCGGAGGATGATCTGCTTTGAAAAGCTTTCTGGGTTCTTCATTTGCTTTTGGTCATCACTTTCTCTGGGAAACTTTCTACACATCTGGGATTCTGGCATTACAACAGACTCATCAAATGGTAGTGTTAACATGGTTCTATAATCTTAAGTTACCTGAAAGAATGCCAGCACAATGTTTAAATATTTCCATTTTCAAAGTTTCCCGACTCACACAGACAGCCTCATGCACCTTACTCGTGTCTGTGCGTAAGCTCTCTTTATATGAGTGTGTGTGTATTGTGTGTGTGCGTGCGCGTGTGTGTATAAATGCTCAGTCTATATTATTTGAATAAAATGGCAGTTGCAAATGCCCACTTTTTAAAACATAATGGCTGTTGAAAATTCTAAAATCATTTGAAACGTTTGACCCTGAAACTAAAAAGCCACATTTCTCACAGGTAAATATTGATTAAATCAATATTTCAAATGTACAATTAGCTCCCTGCTCATTTATTTTATTTTTAAACAAACCCTTCAAACTCTCACCATCATGGAATTCAAAGAAATGCAAAATGTGAAAAAGCAATACAGAAATTTCATTAATCCAAATTCCCCTGGGTGAAAAAATGAGGAGAGCGAGTGCAGTTTTAAAATTGAAAAAGTGCCATATTTCTATTACCTGATGGTAAATATTTTAAAAGCACTTTTTGACTTATACTTCAAAATTGTGGCTTTTTCCCCTCCACATTTCTTCCTTTATGTATCAAGATATTAAACTTCAGTAAGTTACACTGGCTGAGAAGAAAAAAATAATGGAATATAACCCCCCCCCCATCACTCAGCTAATAATATAATTCAAAACAAAGCATTTTTCCTAATTATTTGTATTAAAATCACATAATACTTATTTCTTATTACAACAAAAATCAGAATTATTTAAGCCTAAACATATTCAGACTAGAGTTAGGAAATGAAATCCCCCTACCTTTTTTTGCCCTTTTTCAAGCAAAAATTCTAATTGATATTATCTGTTTAGTTAGAATCAACTTATTTGCTTTTTTCCTTGTTTTTTTCTCCTTTTTTTTTTCTTTCCCATCAAT
>VZRQ01007971.1:25099-67175 GCA_013397975.1 Machaerirhynchus nigripectus | reverse complement strand
TTTTTATATCCTCTTCTCCAACCATCTCCTAACCGGCCCATGCCTCCCTGTCTTCCTGAAATAGGAAAACCACATCAAATTAAGATACTCAGGAACATTTCAAAGTGTGGTAGTCTTGGTCATTCACTGGTAGCAATGGGACCTCATGGGCAGCAGAACTGTTCAGAAGGGGAAGATAGCTAAATATTTTTCTTGTATTTGTTTCATCTTTCTAATGTACACACTAGACGTCACTGCAACGTAGATACAGTGACAATCATGTAATGCCAAACTCACTCTTCCACACTCATGACCTGACATGAGTTTGCCTTCCTGCCATAACACCCACATGCACAGCCCAAACACCAGAGCAAATTGCTGCCTTGGGAGTGAGACTGGGAGAAAATGTATGTCTAGTGCATCCTAATTAGCAAAGTCAGACCACAAGGGACAAATACATGGGTAAGAGTGTAGAAAACAGTGGCTCCAGTCTCCTGCTGAGTTTAATACTGAGGAGGAGGTGGGAACACCTGTTCGGCAGGAGTTTTGTGTGTGCCTTTGGGGTTTTGGTTGGTTGGTTGGTTTGAGGTTTGTTTGTTTTGGGGTTTGTGTTTTATTTATTTGTTTGTTTATTTAAATTATATTGTTTTAGAAAAATAGTCAAAAGAGGATAGTACCTTGGGCAGGCACCCTGGTCTGCCAGCTTCAGTGAGTTTCAGACTGGTCAGAATTGGGGCTTTCTGGTGAAGGCTGGACTGTGTCTCCACAAAAGGAGCTGTTGGGGATAAAAACAGAGCAATATGCCATACGCATGTTGCATGCCAGCTGCCTGTCCTGTGTGCAGCTAGCCCACCATAGGACCAAAGTGATGTGTCTCTCTGTCTGTGAAGACCTGTCCCTCTTCTGCCTCTCTGTGTCCCCAGTATGCTGCTGTAGACTGTGGACTTTTTTATGAGGGGAACTTGCTGTTCCCATCAAGTTGACTAAGCACTCTTCCACCAGTGATAAGACAATATATGTCCTTCTCCCAGAACAGATCAGAAGACACCAATAAGGACCCCTTGCTTCAGAGAAATAATCTAGATTAGCTCAAGAGGATTTGGTTCAGTCTGAAAATATAATTTTTAGCCTATCTACTAATGTGGCAAAATATGGATGTTTTGCATTAAGCCCCCTTTAATAAGGATATTCTTCTTGTTCTTATCAGACATCCTTAGTTTCATGTTTTGAATAGGCTGTTAGACACCAATAGGAAAGAGCTGTAAAAGGGTTAGTTACTCTATTTTAATGGGAGTTATTTGAGTAAAACATTAATGTAGAACCTGAAAATGGTCGCTAACTGTAATTGCATATGATTAACCAAAAAAATAGTTTGTGACCAGAAATTACCCTAAGATTTCCAAAACACATGACTAGAATAGGTCTCATGTAGATACAACATACATTTGGGATAATGTTATTAATTTTGAATTACTCCTGGTTCACACTAATATAAAGGAGTTGAGAGATGGTGGAACCAAATAATCTTAAAATGGAAAATACTTTTTTTTTTTTTTTTTAATCAGTAAAATACCTTTCACCTAGAAAAGTAAAGGCACAATATAGCCTGAAAGTTTTAGTACCAGATCAAGAGGTGATGTGTACTTCGCAGGAATATGGGATTTAAGGTATTTCTCTCCCTGGAGTAAAATATTCTAGTCAGACCAGTAATGTAGCTGTGTCACTTCTTAAAACAGCAGGGTGTTAAGATCATTGCTATTGCTTTGTGGTGTGAAACAGCCCTATGGTACATCTAAAAAATATTTTTTTTTCATTCATATTTGGTGACTGGAGTTGTCACACTCTCTGCTACCCTACCTTGAGGATGGTCTGAGATCAGTAAGTTTGTAAACATTTAGAAGCTGCTGCAGGAACACTTGGCTCTAGGACACTGCTCATCATCATTCATTCTTTAATGACAATCTCTGTCAAAGAGCTAGTCAATGATGATGACTTTCCTCCTTTTCTTCTGCTGATGCCTACCGTGATTCATAGGTGTGCTTCCTCGTGTTTCCATTTTGAGAATCTCTGCTCCCAAGAATGTGTGTTTTTTCATGGACGTTGCAGATTGTCCCTTTTAGTAGACACAGCGTTGCCTAAAATCAAACAAAACAAAACTTGCAACAGTGTTAAAATAGTGAGAGAAAAAGCAGGCCTTTATTGAAAGCTTCCAGGTGCCCCCATTGTCATGGACACTATTGTCCAATTATCTCAGGTCTAAGGAGAAGTAAACAAAGCTTTGCGAGAAGAATGTATCCACAAGGAAAGCCAAACCCAGCAGCGGTCCTGAAAATCAGCTCTGCCTGCGTCTGGCTGGGGAGGCCATAGACAACAGACACATTCCTGAGGCCTTCCACCGGGGGACTGCATATGATACAGTGTTGCAACAGATCCTCAGTGCTGTAAAAGAGTGCAAAACTCTCCCCTTCAGCATAGCGAGGTGCTTGGGCGTTGCCACATATACCTGAATGTATATTAACCCACATATACCTGAATGTATATTAACCCACTGACCTTTCTGTCACGGGAGCCCCTTCACCAAGAAGACCAGAAGAACGGCAATAGGATACAGTCTGGATCCACGAGGTGGTGACTATCTTTCTCTCTCACTCTCTCTCCTCCAACCACTCTCCCCCTTGCCTATTTCTTTCTCTCGCATTTACTGTTAAATAAACTGTACCATTGACTTTGACATATGGTCTCATTTGCACCTTAATTTGGGTAGAGGCATCTCTCTAGTAATTGAATCTTAAAATGCAAGGAAACCAAGAAGTTGAATTAATGATGACTTGACAGAAGTACAAAATAAAACCTAAGAGTAACATTCACTTCTGTTGGACAGTTCCCTCCCAGCAAATTGTAGGATGCTTTGTAAGGGCAACTTTGTCACTGTTCCTTGCAAACTTTTAAGACAGTCTGACACTTTTATTATTTGCAGCAGACCTTTGAAACTCAGCAGGGAGAAAGCCCTCAGGCTAGAGAAGTGACTTCTTTAGCCCCATGAAACTTCACTAAGTCCAGGCGGGTTGTAAACTCCTATGTAGGAATCATGATTTCCTTCTTCTTATACGCATGAATGCCTTAGGAAAATAAATAAATAAAAGTAAAAAACCCCAAACTTTAAGCCTATTTTGAATGCACATTATTAAAGATGAGAAGGCTTACAGAAGTAAATGCCAGAGCTACAACTGCCATTGTCTCTACACACAAGTATGCAGGTAGTTTCACAACAGCTCAGCAGAGGTGCTTGTTTTTATGAAAGAATATTAAGTGTTGAGCAGGATGACTCAGGCTTACTGTAATGGAAATATATGCTCATTTTGGTTTGCCTTTTATTACCTGAATTTATAACCCTTTTTGGACAGGACTTTTCCTGAGATACTGGTCTGACTAAGATAAGTAAATTTTCATTCTAACAGCAGAAAAGCTGTGCAATCAGGCATCCCAAGCTGTTAATGAACTATGACGTCCCTTACATTTCTCAAATCTGTGTTACACTTTTGACTGCTCCTAGCACCCATGATTGCCAAACAGCATCTGCAACATGTGATAATGCATGTACTTAAAAACCTTACTAGGGATCTTTCCTTATTGAAAAGGAAGGTAATTTTGGATTAAAAAAACAAAAAGAAAAATAAGCAAATCTAAGCCAGAATTAAATGTTTATAGGAATGAAGCAGGGGAACACTACTTTCTAGGAGGAAAAGGGAGGCATAAGGACCTCACAGCATTGATCCTGAACTTTTTCGACTCCTTTTCATTCGACTCCTTTTATTTCAACTCCTTCCATTGATTTAAAATGCTCAATGCAAGTGTTAGGAGTAATGAAGGGTCCAATATCTATTTGATAAACACACCAGAAATTATTTTTCAGAGATGATGTATACAGCTACTGAATCATCGAGCCTTCCTGCTTTTTCTTGTTACACAAAACTATATGCAGCTTTCACTGACTTGAAAGCAGTGGAAGGTGGGCAGCTATATATATTGAAGGATCTTGACCTCATCTCATTTTACCTTGAGACAAGCTGGAACATTTGAGGTCTTTTACAACAGGATCAATTTTCCCCTGACAGTCGTGGAGATTCAGTGGTGGAATTTGACTGCAAATAGAACAGGAATTTATAAAACTGTTTTCTGGATTCTATCCCCAAGCTTCTGAGGAAGTGAAAGGCACAGCTAATTTCATCTTAGCTGTAAAATGGTGCTGAATTCAGATAGGGCTGTAATGATATTTTCCCAAAATCATTTTGGAAAAACTGCTGTTTGAAGAACAATTTTTTCTGTGAGGAATGAACAATTCTATTACTTCTAGCTGCAGATCTACTTTCAGAGTAACTGGTGTTTTTCATCTTTCTAAAAACCCATTTTAAAGTGTTTTTCACCAAATTTGCTGAACAAGCAGATACACTGGTGTTATAAGATGTAATTTTCTTAGATTCTTAACCTAACAAATTTGATTCCCATCTATTCAAGTATACAATTAAAGAAGCAGAATCAAGAGGGGATTTTGCTTACACCTGCATAGAGGTTTTTTATAAAATATGTGGACACCCTCTCAGAAACAGCATTGTCTAAACAGTCAGTCAAGTTTTCCAAAATCAACATGAAGTTGTGGTCTGCTGTAAAGGGAGGTGAGGTTATCATGCACTTAAGTACAAAATGAAGTAAACAGTACTTTTTGTAATTAACATCCCTGATGTCTGAGCAATCTCTAAGGAGCTGTGTAAACCCTACAGCTTGCCAGCTTCCTTGTCCACCACTCATCATGAAAATCAATGCCACAGTTTGAGTACACAGTGTTGGTTTTGAAGGTAACCACTCTGTCAGCTGGTCTCACCTAACAGGATGTGCAAAGGAAACTGCGTATCTTTCGGCAGCCTGAAGTTTTCAATCAGGATGAAGACTAGTTTGAATCTCCAAATAGTTTAAAACAACCATGGCCAGAATGCACCTAGAAGTTTGGCAAAAAGCCTTCTTTCCAGGGCAAAATCCCTTTCCTAAGAAGGGAGTGTGGCTTGTCGAGCCTGAATCCTGCTTGTGTTTCCCCTCTGTTGTGCTAGTTTGCTGTATTAGCTTTCTACCTGGACCATGTGGCCTTACTGTAAGCCTGCCTCTTTAAGCTCTTGAAGTGCTGGGAAAAGTTCATACAGGGCACAGTTTGCAGAATGCTGAAACAGTCAGCGGTCAGCAGAAACAGTAATGAATATGCATATATTTTTGCAAGTTAGAAATCCTTTTTTTCTTCCCATGGTATTTTTCGCAGTGTTAGACAAGATGTATCTGATGTATCTGGCTTTATTTTGGTTTCTTTCTGATCATCTTTAATTCAGTTGCTATTTTTTGAGAAATATGTATAGCAGTTCAAGTCTTATTACTGCAGTGTGTCCAGGAGAGAAAAAAAATTGCACTTAACAAATTGTTCAAAGGCATGCATTCTGAAGAGTGTACTATAGTATGTTCAGGAATTTTATGTGGACTTGGGTTGAAGTGTGCTTTCTGCTTAGAGAGGCATGCTGGAGTCTGCATTATGCATTTGGACCTGTAAGATATCTTGCTATGTAAAGATGCCATCTAGGTAAAATTTCTCTCAAAAGGGTACTTTGCTATGAATTTTGAAGACAGCTGATGTCAGCAGATGGTGACTAGAATAGCCATCTCTCCCAGTATCTCTAAATCCTTAAACAGTGTGAATACAGGCAGTGCAGTAATGATTTGGTGAGGTGACATAGGAAATACACTTGGCATTACGGCATGAGACCAAATCCTGAGAGATTCATAGTTCCTGCACTATGTCTTGAAGACTGGGTGCTGGAAGAATGAAATCTGTGATGGTCAGGTTGGTGGGCTTTGGAATAAATATTGCTTTCCATGCAGTCTGTTATTCATTTGGTTCTTGTGGCACAAGTTAACAATAAGATTTTTTTGCAGAGACTCAGTGCAAAGGCTTTTACTCACACAGAAACAGAAATCTTGATTATGAAGAAGATATTTGCAGTTTGACCGTGTAACATAAAGTGGCCAAAAAAAAAAATTTCTTTCAGAAGAGTGTTTATTTTTTGGCAAAAAACTTTGTGTTTTAAGTGCACTGTAATGAAATTTCATTCTGAGAATAAGGTACTTAGGAAAAGTAAGATCTTTAAATCACTTCAAAGGGATTTGAAACGATGCTTCTTTTGAAAAGTGCATATAATATGTAAAACAAAAAACAGAGCAATTTTTAAAAAATGATTGATTTGAAACAAATATTCACTGCAAAATTTACATTGCAGAACATACTTTTTTTCTTTGCCTTTTTTTCATATCTGAAAGAAAGAATGTTTCGAAAAGTGATCTTTCTTCAAACAAAGGAACGTCTCAGTTTGCCTAATGTACTGAAATCCCTATAGCACCTGGCTTAAATCATTATTTCCAAAAGGCAAACCTCTTTCAGCCATGTATTGTGGATTTGCAGTTTTCACTTTTTTAATCCATTTCTCTATCATTCACAATATTCTGAATTTTACAATTCAGAATAGCCTATGCTTCTTATTTAACTACCATATCTAAATGTTTCTACATGCTCCCCAATTTTTTTTTTCCTTTAATCATCAGCAATTCTTGGAAGCAGAGGTCTGGGCTTCCTCACACCCTCAATTCCATTTTGCCAAACACAACACAAAAAAGATTGCCTTTGTTTAAAAGTTTAATGTTCTTAATTAGTAGAATTGTCAGACTGATTGGAATACCAGTTAGAATTGGCTGGGCTGTCGTTATTTAGAAGTGCTGTGGTCTAGTATTAACTACTATTAAACCTTGCAGTTTGTGAAAGAGAGGGAGTAAGGAGGTGTATACACACACACAACCTCCGTTCTCTTCCATTTCAAATGACAAGGGTCCATAACGAGCCGTGCTGTCAATGTGTAATTAGGGACTGTTTAATCCATGAAGACACTGATGAAAAGTTAACAACTGTTTATGCACAAAAGTAGCATTATGGAATAAAAACTATTAAAATGGCGAAATTCCATCTGCAACTGGAAAAAATACTCAAAGCACCACGGATTTTCATTTGAGTTGTGCAAGAGAAATCTACTTTATTTTACTTTCTGTACTTGTGAAAGTTACCTTGAAATTCTAAGAGCACATGACAAATAAAAATCTTAGAGAATGGTATGAACTGAAATTTAGCTTTAGTGCCTGCTGGTTCAGGGAGTGTTTCATAGACAGAGGGGCTATCACTTAAGATCCCATAGTGAATCAGATGTACAATGAGAAATACACTGAGAGCTCAGCAGCTTTCAGTCTCTGCACATGTGCCCTTCACATTGACCTAATTCTAAATTCTGAGATGATCATGGAAGGAAACAATTTTCTTTTTCGACCTCAAAGGAAAATAACAAAATCTCTATTCTGGCTATGTACTTAAAACATATGTTCCTGACTGAAACCATAAGGGACCACTTCCCAGAGGTGAATGCTGTGAATATTACTGTGAATTCCATACACACTGCTACCACAGGCACGTAACCAAATTTATATCTGCAAATGATTATATCTACAAGAGATTAGGAAAAAAGGGTGCTCAGGCAGTTAGAGAAGCACTTGAGAGCCCACCGTGTTTAAGTCCCAAGTATAAACATAATGTTTCCATTTTCTAAGCACAAATCTATTTTCCACTGTTATGCTTTCTCCACCTGGGCTTATTGCCTTCTCAAATATCTTACCAGTGATAGGTTGAGGCAAGAGTGATGGTACCAATGACTATTTATCTGGGTGTGATAAATGGTGGTGTGAGCTAGAAGAGGATAGACAGAGGGCAGGGCAGAAAAATAAAAGGTCAGTAATACTGCTGTCTGTGGAGCAGGTGGAGGTAATGCAGCACAACATAAACATTTTTCTGTTCCTCTCCAGCCCAGTATAGTTCAAGTATTTCTCAATTTACACCACAGCCAGTTCATAGTCTGATAAAACCAACCTAGACCTAACTGCGTTTCCTCTTCTATTCCAGAGAAACTGAATAATTCATTTTCATGTAAGTCAGATGTTTGAATTGTAGGTGTATGGTCAAAAAACCTTTGCCTTGATCAAATCTTGTGTGCTAATGCTTTACTTAACCTTTTTGTATGTAAAGCTACAGTCAAACATGACAAATGTGTCTTTGCACTTACAGAGGAAAAGGTGTGAATTTACATGCTTTATATAGGAAATGTGATTTAAGGATCAGCTACAAACTTAACCTTCATAGATCCTATTGTGTTACTGCACAAAGATAAATTAGATTTTGGGTAAATAAAATGCTGAAAAGGAGAAATAATTAAGATACTTTAAAAGAAATTAACTGATGAAAAAATATTTAACTAAAAGACTATTTTCTTTCAGCTTTTCACTAAATAGGCATTTATCTCTTTTAAGTGTCTGGCAATAATCTGTTCCTCCCTACTTAGTACATCAAAGCAGGAAATGGTCAGCTTCTGAAATTTAAATGCAATTTTTCTGCTGAAAATACTGTGAGGGAGTATAGCAACCAAATATTTCAACAATTCATCATGGCTGGGATTGAAAACAAACATGGGATTTTTGTGAAAACTCACTGGAAGAATTCTCTAATTTCATTTTTCCTAACTATTTCAAGGTACTTTGCAGCCGCAACTTCATTTTAACCTGTTACATCACAGGTTTATTGTTTCTGCCTCAGTGTGGTACAGTTAGGTATCCCCCAGCAAGTTGAGCAAAGGATTTTGAAATACAATAAAAGAGAGGAAGCCAGACCTTTTTCTCTCCAGGAGGGATGTGGTGGTTTAGTTTCACTTTTCTGACCTGCACTAGTGACCTGCACACGTCCCTGAAGCACTGAATTGCTTCACACCTTGATTTGTATTAGAGATGCTTCTTGTTGCTGCCTTGGGCAGCTGTAAACAGCAGTGTCCCAGCCCTGGGTTACCCCATTGGTATATATCTTAATATTCCCCTGGCCTGGCCCCAAGCGTGGTTCCTCATACAGATGCCCTCTCTGAGCTGTGGTGCATCAATGTGGGAGAGAGAGGAAAGCAGCACTCTACTCCTGTAAGAGAGATGAACAGCAGTCTCAATTTGCTTCTCTGGATATCTTACTACTTGGGTGAAAAGGCATCCTTGTGCTTGGAGTCCCTGGAGACAAAGAGCTGAGGACATCACCTTCAGTATAGAAAAATTATTTTCCTATTTCACTGTTATTTCCCCAATCATTATTTTTATTTTTTGCTGAGGTGGTTTGCATTTACCATACTTATTAATTCTATTGTTTGCCTTGAGGGCTTCTCTTTTCTCCACAATTAGTCTTTTTTTCCCCCAATGATTTTATATGTGATTTTTATGTTAATTTAGCCTGATAGTTGTCCTGTTGTCCATTGTGGATGCAATTGTTTCTAAAGAGATAAACAATATTAATTAATTTGTTGGATACAAAAGAAAATGGAGGTATTATGCTACCTCTATTGCTTGATCACTTGAGTGATCAAGTTTTCCTTAACCTTTTTTTTCATTCCTTTTTCATTCTAGCCTTATAGGGAATTCAAAAAGAGACTAAATGAACTTCCAAGAGCCATTCATTCCCATAAGACAAAGGACCACGTAGACATATAGTCCACAACTGAGAACATAGTAATTTTGGTATTTATTTAGACCTAAGATCATTCTTATCTCATATATGTTTTCTAGCATTAGCCTTTGATGAAGAGAGACCCCTAAAGTCTGTACATGAAGGTTTACTCTTATTAAATCTCAGCCTGTTCTCTAACAGTTGCTGAATTTTGAGAGCCCTGAAGCATGATCCAAAAGCATTACTATAATTATTATGGTAACTCTTATATGCATATAAATTCCTTTTTCCAAACGTATATTTTGGAAATCCATTACTTGTGGTAGTGTGTCGTCTAGCCTGAGTAGATATTGAGCCATACTGAGTCCATTTAGGATGTTTAATCTTGGGGTTTTTTTTCTGTCTAAACCCTTAGTGTGTCTGAGCAAATCAGTCACATATCAGCTCTAGCAAAACAGAGATGTTTTAGCCATCCCTTTGCCTTCTCTTCTATCACTGAGTCTTTTATTCCTCAATTTAGAATGAACAGACTTGTTCAGAACCCATCAAAATCCTTGATGATTTTCTGGCAACCGTTGCTGTATTGCCATAAGGCTTCCTAGTTCTGTGCCCTTCCTCCAGACATTACTGAGTCAGTACACAAGCAAGAAAAAGACTGCAAATAAGCTCAGTAGCGTGGTACATATTCTTTTCTACTGAGGCCACCCATCCTTCTCTCAGCAAGGGAGGGAGGGGGATCTCTACCCTTAAAGAAAAAGATATTGGAAAGCAGTGCCCCAGCACTGTGCCTGTGGAAATTATTCACTTGGAAGCACCAGAGTGGCTTTAGGCAGGTGAGGTCCTCCTCCAGAGCAGGGCAAAGGAGAGGAGCATCACATAGTTCTTGTTCATGCTTTGCTCACACTAAATTATTTTTGAATAGAATACTAATAAATAGTGAAAAGTACAAGCAAAATATACAGCTAACAGAACTCAATAGTAAGTATGCTGGTTTACTTGCCAACAAAAAACAAGTGAAAATGTTAATATGTGAATGATGCTCTGTGTATGAAGAGGTGCCATGTTCCAAGCATAAGTGCAAACTAAACCCCCATTTGTGTGAATAGTTAATTACAAGGGTGAAAACACTGTCAATCTTAACACTCATCTGGGTTTCATCTTGGATACCAAATGGGTCTTGCTGTTCTATATGTTAAGGAAAGTCTTGATTTTACAGTCCTGACAAGAGAATGAATATCAGCCAGAAGTAAATGAAAGGGCATAAACATAGATTATCATGATGGAATTCTTATTAGCATTGCTTTTTTTTAGACTATATGTAAGTATTCTGAACACAATAAGAAAAAGAAAAAGAAAAAGAAAAAGAAAAAGAAAAAGAAAAAGAAAAAGAAAAAGAAAAAGAAAAAGAAAAAGAAAAAGAAAAAGAAAAAGAAAAAGAAAAAGAAAAAGAAAAAGGAGAGAAGAAAAAGAAGAGAAAAAAAAGAAAAAGAAAAAAGAAAAAACAGAAAAAGAAAAAGAAAAAAGAAACAGAAAAGAAAAACAGAAAAACAGAAAAAAAAAAGAAAAAAGAAAAAGAAGAAAAAGAAGAAAAAGAAAACGAAAACTAAAAAGAAAAAGAAAAAGAAAAACAAATAGAAAAAGAAAAAGAAAAAGAAAAAGAAAAAAAGAAAAAAAAAGAAAACACTTTTGTTCATACCTACTACAATTTGCAAAATATACATGTTCTGTTGAAGCTTTCTAATAGCAGCAAACACATCAAAGGATGGGTTTTATCAAATGTCTTAAGTTACATCTCATGTCCTAGTATAATTACAATTTAAATGTAACTCTTTAAAGCACAGTACAGACAATCAAAATATTACCATCTTGTATCTATTCATTACTTAAGAGGCACCTGTTGAGTTTTGTTAAAATCTTTACATATTAATCTCTGAAATCTTGTAGACCTTAAAAAAAAGAAGCTTCAAAACTCTCAGCAGGTGGGGAGGCCTGCACTCTACAAAAAATAATTTGGATCCCATGTGAGTTCAGGATCCTGCAAACCTAGAAAGATCAAAGGTGGTTTGCTTTTAAATAAGTATTTTAATTTGAACGATGTTGAATGGCATAGCCATTAGTGTATATTAGTATTTCAAACAAAAATGACACCTGTTTGAAAAATCAATTTTATCTTTGGCTGTTCCATAAACTGCTCTTTCAATTTAAGCTGTTTTAGGGTTTTTTAAAATTTTCCTTTATTTCCTAGAGCCTAAATCACAGGACTTCAGGTTACCAGTTTAGCAGTATTTTATTCCAGTGTTTGGATAGGAAAGCAAAATAAATAAGAAAGAAGCAATCCTAGGGTTTCAAACTATGAGAAAGGTATGCAGCTCAACTTCTGGTTGAATCTAGAATGATAAAGGCCCTTAGAATTTAATTACTTGTAAATCTAATTTATTGTTTCAATTTAAAACAAATGATTTAAAGCATAAAGGAAAATATTTGCTAATGCTTTAGATTAATTTTTCTAAATAATGGAAGACTATGATAGGTGACTTGTCTGAATTTCTGATAATAGAAATAGTCCCCTGTTGACTTTTATAACATCTTTGACTGGTTTCCAACCTACATCTGTGAGGCAGGTTAACTTAAGAGACATTCAGACTCTCAAGAAAATTCTCTGTAGATGTTTCACATTAATGGAAACAATGGTCACAACTGTGAAAAAAAGTAAGCAAGCAGAGGATGAAAAATCTGGGGAGCTGTGGAAGATTTCTCGTTAGCCTGATCTTATGTGACAGAAGAGGGTTGACTTTGCTCAATGCCTTTCTAAACCTCTTAGGAGGGTCTTTGGTTCCCAAAATGCCTGTAATGAATTGGTTGGCATAGCTTTATTTGATGAGGGGATTCTTTTTTCACAGCCAGGTGCCGTTGGATTTGTTATGCTATGGAGATGGGTTTTTTCCCTATCCTAAAAAAAAGGAAAAAGTAGAATAAGCCCCACCTTGCACACTAACCTTCACACCTTGGCAGGCGTTAGTACCTAAGGTTTTATGACCATGATTCCCTGAGTGCCATTGTTGAGGCATTAAGTCAGTATGGGGAACTCACAGCACCTTCCAGATACTGGTGTGGGGAAAGAAGACTACAGATCACCTGAGGCTGGGCAAAACACCAGTGGAGGGGCAGTGGAATGACCCTCCCTATTCCCACAGTGTAATGGCAAGGTAAGGATTGCAAGGGAGAGGTTGTGCCAGATGGGGAATTGAAAGTTCCCTGTTGAAATGGATCAGAGACAAAGAAAAATTCAAGACCAGGGAAGGGCTCTGCAAGCAGTTTCTTCTTCAGCTACTCTTCATTCTCCCTGAACAACCTATTCAAATGTGATCTAATGAGGCTGCAGAATTAAAGTGTATATATATCAGACCCAGATTCCTGGGATTTAAGTGCAAGCCTTAACAGAACATTCAGGTAGAGCAAAGTGAGTGTTTTCCTCCAGATTATCTTTCATGGATGTATGAACAGCATTTGCTGCAAAATGTGTCAGCTATGGAGCTCAGAGTCACAGCCTGCAGCACAGCAAACTGGCTTTTCCTGGAGCTCATAATGTGATAATTAAATTGCTAACAGGCACCTTAGTGATGGCATTCACTGGGGATGTGCAAGACTTCTTACAGTCATACCTTTCTGTAGGGAACCTATCAGTAGAGTCAGATTCAGGGTTTTTAAAATATATTTTCTTCAATTAGAACATTAAATTTTTATGTGGAGTGAAATGGGACAGGATGTGTTTCCCTTCCACTGCACAATGATTTATTACCCCAAAAAGACTGCAGAACTAATTAGCAGAGTAATTAATTAATATAAATTTGCATATTTGCATTTGCAATTAGTGCAGCCGACTGATTAGTCTGAAAATGGGAAGTTTGTCTCATTAGATGTTAGTGTCTGCTGGACCGGAAAGCGGCTGCCAGATGAGGCGAAAAAGCATAGAATAAGCAAGAGTGTGTGTGCACATGCGCAAGCTCATAATTGTCTTTTGTTAGAAGAACGGAGCACAAATATGTGGTCTAAGATACTAAGATTGCTGGGGGGTTTTAATACTATTTTTTTGCTTTTCATTTTTAATCACTTTTTCTTCCTGGTTTTCCCATTCATTTACTTCCTGCAGTGAGTCACTGCAAACATGAAACTCATTGATGGTTCTGAACAGTCAGATCTTTAAGGCAGGGCAGCTGCTGCAGATTTCCTGATTTCAGTGCTGAAGGGAACCTGTAAGAAGCCTTCTTTCTGTGTGATTGATGGGACAGGGCTATTTCCCATCTTACTAGTTTCATCATCTAAGCAATTCCTAGTGCTGAGAAATCAAACTCAGTGTTGCCCAGAAAAGCCCAGGATAAGTGATTAGCTTTTAATGTTGCTGTGCTGTTGTCTTTTCCTCCTTGGACACACTTGAGAGTATGCCTCTTTGTATACATCTAAACAGACCTTCTGCCCTTCATAGCTGAACTTGGTATGACCGGACAGCTATTGTCCAGTTTTTAGTGAGGTTTGAGAAGGCATTGAAGACAATGTGTATACCTGTCAGGTAAGATACCCAGATGCCAAAATATCTGTAAGGCTGGTAACCAGTGCTCTTCTCAGGGTGTCAGAGCAGAGCTAGTTTTCACGGGGGTCAGTAGAAGAAGTTCTGGTACCTCTTTGGGGTACTTTACTTTGCTCTCTCCCCTACAGCTGGAGGAAATCTTTGGTCCTCTCCCAGTGAGACTGATTGTCTCCCCTTCAGGATTACTGAGACTGGAAACGGCTGGCCTTAAAACAGTTCTCTGTAAGTTCACTGGGTCCTTGTACAAAATCTTTGGTCGGATTTCAGCTATTTGGCACCACTTTGACACTTGTGCGAGTATTGTGAAGATTGAAATGCATGCTGTTGATCACTTGTCATCAGCATGCATTTACAGCACAGTGAAGTGCAAGTTCTCTCTAGCTCCTCTGCAATATCACAGCAAGTCACTTTGCTTCTTATTTTTATTTTTTTTTTCATTTTATACTAAGCTTAAAGTTTTAACTACAGCTGTTAGAACTATGGTACAACTGCAGTTATACTTTCAATAAAGTATAATTCTATATTGTTCCAGGAATGACCTTAAGCTAATGTACACTTTACAGATACAAATTCTGTCCCCTCTGGTATACCATCATTAGTTTGTAAAATCTAAGTGCAAACTGGGCCCAAGTCAACAGGAATATCTTAAAAACTTGAATCCAATCTTTTTTGAGATTTTCAGATGCTGATTACCTCTTAAGGTGCCCCTGTCCTATTAGATGTATATAAGATAATTCAAAATGTAATCATCCCTATGAAATGAGAAAAACCCTATTTTTTCTTTGTATACCTACCCCAAGATATGATAATTTGTTATCATTTGTTATGATGTCTGTGTGGGATTGCAAGCGAATAGTATACTGGTTTTGTTCGCAATCCATTACTTATTTTCCTTCTATGAGATAAGAATTAGGAGAAAGCAAAGCAGGCCCAAAACTTTAAAGAATATAAAGAAAGCTTTATTAACAGAACTAAAAGCAAAAATAGTAAGAGTCAGAATAAACCTTCAGAACACTTCTCCTCCCCCCACTTCTCCTTTCTTCTCCCACTGATAATGTAAAGAGACAAAACTTGGGATTTTTCTTCCAGTTTACCACCTCCATATTAGTCTTTCTTCAGTCCACTTAGGAAGAGGAGTCTCTTTTTGGTGTGCTATGGAGGCTTCTATACAAGAAACAGTTCTCTCATGGCTTCAATGTCACAGCAAGGTAGCCCCTCAGAATGGTTCTCTGCTCGCAGTGTGAAAGTCTCTTCCCTTGACATACAGCTTTCCCCACAACTGTTTTTGAGGGTTCAATCTTCAGCTAAAGGGGTACCATTTTAAGGATGAGCTGTTCAGAAGCAAAGGTTCTCTTCATCTATCTGTGGGATCATCTTCATCTCTAGGAACAGAGGTCTTCTTCTTCCCTGGGAGCAAGGGTCTTCATTTCATCACTCTCATCTCTTTCTGTTCAAACTTCTCATTAGATCACAGCTACTTCAACATTTGCTTGTTTCAGCACAGGTACCTTTTCTCACGGTTGCGATTTCAATGCTCCACCCCCCATGCTTTTCATTAAATTATAAGGGGTTCTCTGATGTATCATAGTTCATCACCATAGCTTCACAAAACAATTTCAGCTTCTAGGTTCGAAGCATCTCCTTTTTCTCCTCTCTCTGGGCTTCGGCTCTTCCTTCTTTACTGACTTTGGTGTCTCTATGGTGTTTTCCTCACATGCCTTCATCTTTCCCTTTCCTTTAACTTGGGAGACGATTGATGTCTGCAAGTTGCATCTGTTCTCTGGGATCTTACAGCACTGAAAGAGTTACTCTTACCTGGGCCTTGCAGCTGGAACTTATCTCTCGCTGTTGGTCACGTGATCTCTGCCTGGCAATGGCCGGAGCTCATCTTGGTGAAAATTTCATTTTTCAGCGGCCGCACTGAGGGGGCCCCTGGCAGAGCAGGGCCACGGCCCCAGCCCTGCCAGGCCAGGTGGACAGGGCCCAGCTTGTCCTCACTGGGCCACATGGGCCCCCAGTTACCTGTACAAAAAGCCAGAGGCAAGAGAGAGCTTTCCCGGTCTTGTTCGTATTTAAATGTGGTTCACAGAGGCGTGGCAAGCTTCTTAAGTGGCTAAACAGAGTTGTCAATATTCACACTAGCCAGCTGATTGGTTTTGTCAGGTCTAGAGGAAGCTGTCTGCAGCCCCTTGTAAAAAAATCACTTCCGTGGCTGATGGATTTCTTCTTAACTAAAACGCAAGCTATGCTAAACCACGACAATTATTCTTTTCCCCCTACCAGTCAGTAAGTTTTAATTCTCTGTTTACTACAGAAATTCCAATATATACCATCAGTATTTGAAAACAATTACAAAGTGAGAAAATACTATTTTCTATTAATATTATTTCTAAAATATTATTTTCAATTATGAAATCCAGTACTAGTAAGAGAGAATTTGTGAACAAATATTTGATGAAGAAAGAACTAATATGAGTAAAAAATGCTACTTAAAAGGATCTTTTTACCACTATAGATGAAGATAAAAGTTTAACAGTCATTCCTTAATAAGAATATTTTTAAAAAGTTCTATCATACTCAATTGCATCCTAAACAATTGGGAGAAAATACAAGCATAAATAAAATTTGTCCCATAGGAATGTCATTTCAGGCAAAAATCAAACAATTCATAGGATCAAATAATCAAACTTATTTTCACCAAAATCATTATTATATTTGAAACATAACCAGATTTTCAAACACATTCAGGACCAATAGAGGCAAATTGTTTTCCATACCCCATTCCCATCGAGTTCTCCATCTTTACCCTTTGGCAATCTTTAAAAATCTAGCCCATGTGAGAGTCATTTTGGACATGGATGCATACAGGTATATGAGGCAGCCCTGCTCTGGAACTATAGCACTGTGTTAATGCAGGTGTTCACCGTCACATAGGACACACTGCCTGTTGGGACAGCATATTATGGGGACTCAGCACACAGCTATCCTGGCAGGTAAGAATTGCTTGGTACCCCATCAGCCTGAAGTGCAGGCAGATGTGGGCTCTACTAAGCTGGTCTTAGTTTTAATTTACAGGCAGCTGTGAATTTGCTTTTGAATCTATATTGAAGTATCATTTTCCTTTATTTGCAGCTTTGTATTTTGACACTGTTTCCAATTCTGACCAGCAAAACTGTGCTAAAAGAAAATAATGCTCTGGCCATTTAGGGAGATCCTTTTCACCCTTACTTCCCTCTCCCTCCAAATGCTGACTCAACAGCTGAGAAATTGTTCACCCTGTTCCTAAACTTCCCTGTGCAAAATAGCGAAACATTCTGGTTTTATGAGGTCCAAATATTTCATTACACCTTTACTGAAGAGTTGCATTTTGATAAGGCTGTTTGAGTCCAACCACAAAGTAAATCATTCTGCAGAAGCATGACGCATAAGCAAACAGAAAAGTACAGGGTGTACAGTGCAGTCAGTGCCTGCAGTTGAAGAGCACCCCCAAGGAGACTCCAGCAGCAGCAGTGACACAGCACTCTTCTTGGCTACAGTACATGGCAAAGAGAAGGATAACAGTGTAGCTAGCTTCCTAGGTCTAATTAGCTGCATAGGGCCAAAGGAGAACCTGTGATACTCAGTTCTGAATAAACAGCTGAGGAAAAAGTATTCTGTATTCATGAGACACAAGAAGGGCAAAAGAGAGTTTCCATTTCGATTCTAACAGTAGTAGGACTAATGAAATACGGAGTTCTTCAACCCCAGTTGTTGGAGAGCTACAGATTGACTATAGATGCAAAGGGAAAGGTCAGAATCTATAGGTGTTTGACATGCTGTCAAATCAATCCTAACACAGAAAAATGGTTTCACTTCATAAAAAATTTTATACATGTGGAATCCATTCCATAGCAGAGGCAAGTAAAATGGTATTTTTCTAACTTTTGTGTCCAGAAACATGGGCAAAACTGTAAACTGCAAAAATAAGTCACCTCCCAAGGTTCTGGTACCAATAACTCAGGTATTTCAGCAGCTACTTCCATGAGTGAGATACAAAGGAACCTCAGTGTCCAAGAAAAGGGTATGATTAAAAGTAGTCAAACCTCTAAAGTGGGTACAAAGAGGAAAAAAATTACAGTCTGGATACTTACTGATCACTGCAAAAAAATAGACTCCCTGTGCTATAGGCTATAACTTATCAGGATCTTGCAGCATATTCTGAATATAAACTGCCCATACCAGGCAAGGTATGTGGGACTGGAAGAAGAGATGAGCAGCCACAACATTTGGTAGGAAACACCTGCTGGCCTGTTATCAGCACACAAGATTTCCTGAGAAAAGGGTGCATGATGCATGACTGTTGACAGGAGGTGAAAACATACATGACAGTGTAGACATATGTGACCGAGACAAAAGGGAATACCACTGTTCAGTCAAAATTCAGGAAGAATAAACTGAAGCTGGATCACAGCAGAATGTAAATCACTGCACAGCAAATTAAGGACTTCAGGAACTACAAGTGAAGTGAATGCTGTAAAAAAATATCCCCTAAGAAACGGAAAGCCATGGGCTGGGTGACTACCTACCAGTTAGTATTGGGTACCAAGAATAGCAGGAGTCCCAGGGTGTCCATAAACAACTGGGATGAGGCAGCAATCTGAAACATGAAGGATGCTGTTGGGAAAGAAACAAAGTACTTTATGAAAACAAGGGAAGTCCCACCACAAGAAAGTGTTAAGCAGCACTTGAAAAAGCTCTGGAGCAAGAAGCTCACAGTGAAAGGGCTCAAAGTATATATGTCAACACAGCAAAATTATATTCCGATGGACAAAAAAATTATTATTGTTGTTTTCCCTGGGTGTCAGGAGCTTAGTCACCACATGTAGCTGCGCTATTACCACTGAAGCAGATCACAGACCCCCAGGGTACATTCATGACAAACCCCTGCTAACCACATGCCCAAGACTTCTTTACTTCACTTTTAAACTGTGAAGCTGCTTCTTGAAAAGCAGAATGCAAGCCTGGAAAAACAATTCCTTTAGGAGATTTTTCTTGACTGCAGTTGTGTTGGGCAGCTTGTTGCAAAAGGGAAGGAAGAATTAAAAGAGTAAATGTTTTAGCAGCACTTACAAGCAAAGAAATAGAAAATGACGACATAATCAGTCATTTGAAAGATGGCATAATGTCAAGAGGGTCTGTACAAGAGTGAGTTTCTTTTTCTTTGGAGAGAAAATGAAGTCAATTGGGGAAAGTGTAGCAGGTTAAGTCCAATAAATCTGTGGCCAGAGCCAGAAAAAGTACTCCCAGCAAACACCATCATATAGTCCTCTATGATTTGGAGACACATCCTCCCAGTTAAATATTTCTCCACTGAGAGCAGCATTGTAACACACAAATTCCTAGATTTGGTCCACATGGCAGGGCTGTTGTTGCGGGAAACCCTTGAGCATGTGAGTTGGACCTAGAAAACTAAGGCAGCAGCTGGTCTTCTATGACATGGAGGAAAAACTCTCTGATGATGAGTGATGACAACAGAAATTTTTTGAGACCACTTCAAAAAAAGGAAGGCTGTTAGATACCACATTACCACCAAAATAATCCCAGAAAGCAGAGAAATTTTGCCTGAAGACCTTGGATATTTAAGGGGATGGGTGGCTGATGCACCAACAACTAATGGTTTTCAGGCCATGGCATTCTGGGGGCAGCTAACCCCAAGTGACTGAAGGTGAGACACAGCATTTCCTCACACAGTTGAATGACTTCCACATGCCTGATGAGGTTTTCCCTTTGACTCCAGCTATGAAGGTGTTGCCCATTTCGTGGCCCAGTGCTGGAAAGCTCAGGAAATTATATGACTTCCTGGCTGAAAGAAGCTGGAGGAAATCCTCGTATGACTAAAAGCAGTAAGGTGGAAGTAAGCCTCCTTTCAAATAGATGAAAACACTACTGCACAGTGTTTGGCTAATATTGTGGTCACCCAGGAGAAATGCAAAACATTCTTAGGAAAAGTAGTTATCAAAGTGAAGCTGCAGTGAAGCTTCCACCCAGCTTTCTGCAATTGTCAAAATATAGTTTCACCTTCCAAGGTACCACCTATAATCAATGAAGAGAGAGAGAAACTTTTTAGAGGGCAGTTCTGGGCACTAGCAGCAGGGTCCTGGACTATGCTTTTCTCTGACAGTGCCTATTTCCCATTGCTGACCATGGAGAGATGTGGGAGTTCAGCTTTGTGGTGGTGCTCTGTAGGAAGATGCCTTGAGGCAGATATTGTGATAAGTTTTTGCAAAAACACAACTGTTTCCATCTGAAACTGATCTGAAGTATCAGTGCCACAAAACCTCCTTGACTTCTTGACAGGGAATACTTCATGTCTGTGCCCAGTACATGATGCCCCTTTAGCTGAGGGACAGGCTCCTTGCATGTGGGTGCCTAGCTGAGTTGCAGAGAGCGAGGGGTCTCTTTGTGAAAAGAATTATTAAACCAGCACTTGTTTTTTTTTCTTCTGTCGTGTGCAAAATCTTCATGATTGGGAATGACCTGAACCCAGACAATGTCAGAGAGACAAAAGAGACAAAATTGAAATGACATTAATTGGAAGCCACTCTGGAGTATTCTGCAGAAAACCCTATTACTGTGAAGCCAAGATAGAGTTCTCTGTAGGTCCTGGCAGCTCTCTTAGCCTGAGCACTTCTAAAGAGATTTATTGAAAGGTCTTATGCAAGCAAATGTCTTCCTCACCCTGTGGAAAAGTCTTCCAGTGGAAAGCCTTATGGAGGGGTCAAGGGAAAACTAATTAAAGATTAAAACTACAGGGTTCAGTCTTGAGGAGAGGCTGCACAGAGTTTCCCAGCAACAGCAGACTTAAAGAGGGGACTTCCAGCAAAGGTTAAATTTTCTTTCAACCCCAAGAAATTCTTTTTCAACCACAGCACCAGAAGATATTTGGATGTGAAGACAGGTCACAGAGAAGAGCAGAGAAATCAAGGCTCATGTGTTTCATGCAGGTCTTGCACAACCAATTTCTACCTCTCATCTTCTGTTAATTAGGTCTTGTTCTCATGCATATGCAGTAGAACATTTTGGTTTCCCTTCTGATCCATCATCTACTGATGAGCCATGGCAAGCAGAGTCTCTGAGGGAAGGAAAGCCCATGAAAAAATAGAGGGAAGGAGTTGTCATTTCAAGGAGTTCAGGCTCAAGTATGCTTTCCCTCTGGGTCATGAACATGCCTGTCATGGCTGAGCATGCCAGAGTCACATCTCATAGGTATGTGTATCATGTGCAGGGGACAAAAAGCTTGAGGGGTCCAGAAATACTGGTAGTGGCAGAAGGAGGCTTACTAACACAAATTTTGCAACATCATCCAAATCATACAACCATGTGAGTTGACAAGAGATTTTCTGGTGGTCTTTTGGCATCCTGTGGGAGCTGAGTTTCTAGTTAGTGGAAGATCTGGTCAAAAAACCAGGATAATTATGTTTACCATGGACTTAAAAAATCTTCTTTGGTGGTTGTTTCAGCACAGATGTTTAGATCAGTAGAAGAATAGAGGTTAATCTCTCCTCTACTTTTTTGATGATGGCTGTGAATGTAAAAAGCTTTGCAGTGGTTTAGGTGGAAAGGTATATGGAGCATGAACCACCATACACATTTATAATGGCTAAGTGTTTGACTTTCAGCTTCCAGAACCTGCCACTCTGGCCTTCTTATGAGAGTCAAGACATACTAGGCCAAGTATGGTTGAACATGCTATCTTCCTCCCAACATTGTACATCTTGTTTCCTCTATTACACTTGATTAAAGCAGCAGTTTCAGAGAGTGGAGCATTACAAATGATGCTGTAGGTCTTTATACAAATACCTAATTTCAATAATGATAGAAAGACATATAGTACATCTTTCCCTCAAGCCTCTTTCTTCAAAGAGAGAAGAAAAGTTCTAAAGGACCATTTTACCCCACTGATAAATTAACAAACCTTCCATTAGTCTGTCTTCTGTGTGTACTCCTGTAGTACCTGCAAATATTCAGTTAACAACTACTGTGCTGTGAAAGTAATTTACTTTGAAACAGCACAATTTGAAATGTAGTGCAGCTATACTACATGAATGTTGTGTTAGAAGCTTCACAGACACCTTACACCATCCAACTTGCAGCTGTGCCTGAAGTTCTATTGCTGAAGTTTTTCACATCATAATCTCTACAGTCAAAACTAGGGAACTATTTTGCAAATGTTTCAACTGGCCTAAACCTTGACAAACCAAGTCTCAGACTGATAGCAAAAGCTAGATTGGATAAACATATTTTCATAAAGAGGATGAGATATGTCAGAGTGACAAAAGCATTTCATTCTATAGCTCCCATCCTCCCATGCTGGGATGTGATGGTGCTATGAGAGGGTTGAGGGTGACAGAAGCCCTCATGTCTGGTTATTGAACACTACAAGGCTTTACAAAATATTTGTTTGAAAAATCATTTTTGGAAATTTCTTTTCTATCCTGGCTTCAGGTCTTCACTGTAGTAGAACTATCCTTTAATTTATATGAAATAATTTTTTTAAAAGGATATTTTAAAAGGATATAGTCTTGAATATAAACACACACAAGTATTGTCACAATGGAAAGAATAGCCTTTGACAGGGAAGCAGTGGGAAGAGGAGGTTATTGGGAGGGTGCAGAAAACCTCTTCTTGAGGCAGGTCTGATAGAGAAGAATTCATGGCATAGACGTGCACTTTCAACATCCCAAGTCCAACTTTCTGTTGAGGAATACACCTGGTGCAGGTAGCTCGGTTTGTAAGCTTCAGTTCAAGATGCAGATTGAGTTCTGGTTGTGAGCTCAGAGACACAAGAGGCTGTGAACTGCCAATCCTTTGCATAACAAGGGGTGCAAAGATTAGTGGCCAGGCAGAAGAATGGTCACGAAGAGACACAGTAGGAGCTGAAGACTCAAGAAGAGCTAGACTTGCCCACATGTAGATTTTGAGGGGGTTCCTTTGTAGGGGGCTCTCCCCAGCTGGAGCTGTTTCTTCTGTTACTGTGCCATAAATAATTTTATGGACATCTGAGACTCTGCTATGGGAAACCTGCGGTCGAACCAGTAAGGAAACCTGGTCTGACTGCATGATTGAGGTGTGTCAAGCAAGGCATCTGCTGGCTCCTACTCCTACCCACTGGCTCACTGCAGCCACCTATTGTGAAGGTGTTTCAGTCCCAGCAGTGAAAGTCTCTGGCATTGGGAATGTGACTCCTAAAGTGTCTGCCAGTGGTCAGACCAGAATGTTTCCTTAACACTCTCAGGACCAGCAGGAATATAGGAGCCGAATGCCCCTTGATCTTCAAGAAGGGAGAAGTTTTACTAATCAGTCATGGTGTTTTTTTCTCTCTCTAGGTAGTAAACGTTGCAAGAAGACCCCTCCTAGATTTTAAAAAATGCCTGAGGACTGTTACAGCCTACATACTAGAAAGGGATAAGCAGTCCAGGGTATTTACTGTTTGAAGTTGCCAGATCTGAGCAATCAGTTGAGAACAAAAGAAACCATGCCTAAAGCCATCTGAACATGAGGTTCTGCAATCAGCAGTAAAAGTTTAAAAATGAGGTGTTTTTGGAAAACTCTTTGAGATCTGCCAGATAATGCCAGAGTCACTTCTTCAATCATTGAGGTATTTCAGGAAGGTTACTACTAGTGACAGTAGAGGCAGATCTTCCAGAGTTATATGAACACACTGACACCCTTAATTAAAGAAACAATCTAGAAGAAGAGCTCCACGCAGTATATAATGTGGAAGAATTGTCAGAAATGTCTGTTGGACTGACAAATAAAAAGTTGTCTGTTCAATATACCTATATAGAAAGTGAATATCTCAGAACATTCTGAGGACTTTCTCTTAGTTTGGCAGCTTTGGTTAGTGGCGTCTTCCCTTGAATGATCATTGTTCTTACCTTGTGTATATCCTTTATTCTAGAAAGAAGATGGGACATATTGGACTTGTGAATATGTTCTTGCTCACCTGTTTTTGATGACAATGTACAAGATAGACGCAAAATCATTCTAGTGAATATTAACTACTTACATGACTATGTTTGAATATGCAAAATATCTTCATTGTGTTGCTAAAGGTACAGAGAATAAGGCTTGGCATTTCCATGGATATTAACTATTTATTTCAAGGCATTAACAGGATGTGAGTCTTGGATTTATAAATATGCATATAAGCTCCAGAATTCAGAATGTTGTAATTAAGTTAATTAACACAGAAGGAAGAAATTTGAGTATTCTCTGGTTCTGGATGGTATGACGGCCTCCACTCTACTCAGACAAGGCTAATCTACTATAGCAGTAGCTTTCAGTCAAATCAGATTTGTTTTGATGCAAGTTCGGTTCCAGTAAACATATTTATAATACATATATAAAGAGTGTCTAGGAGAGCCATCTTATAACAACTAGAGACTCCATCTTTATGCATACTTCCACAAACAAAATCTGCCTTGTACATGAGGTTGGAGCAAACCTACTGGGTAGGCAGCATAAGAAGTCCACTCACTCCTATGGAAGTGGGCTCATTCCTTAATACATTAGTGTGGCTTTGAGAAGCTTTCTGCTATAGTGTATGGACAGCTTATATGCCTGACAAAGTCGGTCGTGTTCTGGAACAACATGGGGCTATGTGGTGTACTACATATAACATGAAGAGAATGTAGGAATCCAGGGTCTGAATTGCTAATGGTGACTTCAAAATGTATTCACAACTATTGTCCATTTTATTTGGGGTCTTGCTTCTGAAGTTTATGTAATAATTTCAATCCTGAAACTGAACTTTCAGAGACAAGCACCAAATATTGTGAAAATTCCTGAAAAACGTGACCTCTAGCATCACCATGTTTAAGCTGGCTCCTCAGTTTTATATTGGGATACCTACAATATTTTTATACATCATTATTTAGAAAATCTTTCATCAAAAAGGTATGTGCTGACATGTTCCCTGTTTTCTACTCTCTTTTACTTTTGATTTTAAAAGGTAGAGTCTCATAAATGTTATCTGAAGGCCAGAGTCTGAATTCTTGGTTAGTATTGAAGAACACCTTCAGAACAACCACCAGTTCCAGAAGAGTCAGGCTTTACTAATCAGAGGCTACTAAATCAGTCTAGTAAATGAGTCTAAATTATCTACCAGGTTAATGTACTTCAGAACTTGAAGACCAGTTCATGTTGCCAAAACGGAATGGTTTAATTTTTCAATTTCTTGGTAAGCATTTGGTGATTTCATGTATGTCCAAAGCATGACTCTGAGGCCTAAAGGATTTGAGAATATGATCCAATAGCATCAATGTCAATGATACATGAAAGGAGACTAAATTGGTAAGGAAACAAAGACTGCTTGTATAGGCTTCTTCTAATGCTAATTTCTGTATTATCAGGATAATTTTATTCAAGTATAAGATAAAAAGATCTGCCCTGGCAATTGAAATTTTACATCAGGATATCATTCATTTTAATATGTCAGATGTATACATTACAAGAAACTATTGAAAAACCCAGACTGGAAAGTCCCAGGCCAATCCACATACTCAAGACTGAAACTGATTTTAATTCCAAGAATAAGTAGCTGACAAAGACCATTTCATAGATTAATATTTTTCACCTGGGTTTTATATATCTGGAAGAGATATACACTGCATTGGTTATGCATTGATCAAACTTTTATCATGCTAGCTGTACTTCATATCCCTGAAAAAGTGATTCAAGCAAAACAAAAGGAAACATAAAAGCACAACTCTAATAGTTTTAAATCCCAAAGAGGCAATTACAAGTTTGATTCCAGTCATGAGGCTGGACTACATTGGAAAACTAAACATACCCATATTAAGTAGATATAAAAGCTTGGACTAGGACTGTAAATAATAAATCCATCCTGCAGTTTTATTTGCAAAGTACTGCCCTTTTAATAAGTTGGAAAAATACTGCAATAAAATTCACACTAACTCATGCATAAAAGGTAGTTTAACAGAGCTGAAATGTCTTGAAACATCTTTTTTTTTTTAATGAGAAAAGTAAGTTGCACAATAACTAATCATTTAAATAAACCAACTGAAAAGTGAATTAAAATAGCGTTGCAACAGGACTGAATTAAAATAATTCTTTACCCGTTGTGATTTATAATTCTTTATAATGTTTGAATGTGTTAGGGTATAGTATATACAGTGTTATATATTTAGAATATTTCTTGACCTACAAAGAAAAGGCTGGCAATTGCAGTACATATTTATCTTTGCCCTGGCGGCCAAGGAGAAGGGTAAAGGGCAGGGCACTGCAGGATGCAACAAACCACCCAAACAGTGATGTGAAGATGGACCAAGGTTTAAAACCCTAGCAATGCGGATGGCAACCAGCTGGTGAGGATAGAGAGAAAGGAGAAACACAGCTACCTTTGTGTGCACTGTTTCCCAAAACCAGCCTTTTAATTCAGGGTACATGTGCAGGGTTTTACCCTCAGATAAATTTGATATGCCAAGTATAAGCTAGTTCTGTGGGCTGTTCAGTAGGTACTAACATATCTGGAGGGCAATTTAACCCACAGAAACTACTTTAGGCTGAGATGGATCATCACTCTCGACTGAGCATTGAGACACCCTATGTGGGTGCTTTCAACTGCACACCTTCATTTTAGATGTCTAAAGTTAGGTAAATGAGTCCTTCCCTTGATAGATATAATAAAACTGATCCAACTCTTCTCTGCTTTTTCTCATGTGCTGGGCTTAGAGGTGGACAGAGCAAGTTGAGGCAGTTACTGAGCTGTTTGGAGCAGTTTTGCAAGTATCTGGGGTAAAGTCTTCCTTGTAGTTCCCTGTGGATGTAGTAAGGCCTAGACAAACACCAGTGTTTGGAGAGCAGGGGGATGGAAGGAGGTATCTAATTATACATCTGTTCTCCAACATTTTGGCTCTCAGAATTAAAGTAAAATTTAACAAAATTAAATACAAAATGAAAGGCAAAAATAGGCAGATCATGAGAAAAGGAAGTAGGACACAAAATAAGTCTTATATTAAAATTTTAATTCTTTGCTTTCTCTTCTGAAAAATGTAGGTACATTGAAAAAAACCAATAAAACCTGCTTGTAAGAAAGATCAGTTCTTATTATTCTGATCTAACCTGAAATAATTCTGGGGGAAAAAATGTTTTCTTGAAATGCTCCCTTTTGATATTTTTGAGAAAAATATTTTACTATTTTATAATTCAAGACAATTATTTTATCACATTATTTTAGTTAATTTATAGTTTCAAGTGTGAAAAATTAACAATAGCAAAAAAAGACATATTATTTATGTGAAATATTTTAACAATTTAATCTTAGGGAATTCCACCCATCTTCTTGAACAGCATTATTTTCCAGGTTTTGGCTTTTTCCCAAAATTCTTAAACTTGTGTGACAGGAACAAATATTTGTGACTTAGCTTAATGCTTAAAATCTAAAAAGGTCTGTAGCACAAATTATAGTCAGTGCTGCACTTTGTCAGATTTTGGGTGTACTTCCTTGAACTGGGTTGATACTGCTTTCCTCAGGACCCTGAGTTTGCTGCTTCTCTTTGGCAAAGGGTGGTCCAGAAGAACAATGTTAAGTGTACCCTAACATTTTTAAAGCCACCTTTCCTGAGAAGTATGCTTCAGAGTGGTATTTGCTACTATTTGGCCTTAACATTTGAGGACACAGCTGTCTGCTCAGGTAGTGGTGTGTGAAGTGGCAGATAGAAGAAGAGTGTTTTATGCTTAGCTTGTCTGAAGTTGCTTCTGCATGTATTGAAAGTTGGTGATTAACACCTCCACTGCCAGCGAGGAAGAAACCAGGGTGGAATCTACAGCCGAGGTCTGCAGGGTTATTACCAGAGATGGACTCAGGTGTTATGAACATGACTGGTGCCACCTATGGGCAGGTAGAAGAACAGTAGCAGGCAGAGCTGGGTAGTACTTCAAATGACGGGAGCACCACAACATTTGCTGGACTTTGGCAGCAGGGGTGATTGGCTGTAGTATTTGCATAGTTTATAAATGGGTGGTATATCTTTATCCTTCCCTGTTTTTTTTTTTGCTAGTATGGACATACTATTGCTCTAGCCAGTGACTTGAAGCTGCAAAATTAAATCGGGAAATGTAGATGATTGAAAAGGGAATATTATAAAATAATGGTTTCCTTCAGAGAAAAAAACCCCGAACACCTATTGTTTCACATATTTACACTATAGCCAGGAGGTGGACTCGATGATCTGATGGGTCCCTTTCAACTCAGCATATTCTAAGGTATCATATTCTATGATAAAGGAAGCTACAAACATCCTGAGATGAGGGTCGTGTACTTAAGTTTAGATATTCCTTTGTAACAGGACCAAAATAGAGCTTAGAAGTTGAACTACAGCTGACCAAGATGAAAAAACAAAACTTGAAGCCAGACTAGGGACACAGTGAGTTTTAAGGAAAATTTTAAGGGCTCTTCTCTACCTTTTGCTGCCATAGTATGGTTTTTCTTGGTATCAAAAACTAAAAATATTTCAGGCCAAATAAAATACTGGTATGACACTATTTTGCAGTTAGGTAAGAATAATGCAAGGATCCTCATAGGCTTGACTTCTAGCCCCAGGCATTATTCCCACTTACAAACTTTATCAGTTTCTGTAGATTTTAAATCACATTGTCTTTTCCTCTTTTCTGTGAAAGACCTAGAGGATCAAGCAGGATAACAAGAAACTCAGATCATGATAAAACTTGACAGAGAGGTTTCTTCCTTCTATTTCATGGAACCCTATGAAGATTTGAGGCCAAACGTGTTGGCAGCTGCATAACCAGCCCCTGTTTTCCTGGTCAGGAGAAGTACTGAAATTGTTGAATTCTGAGTGTTTCCAAAGGACTGTTACATGTGGGCTTAGGCAAGCTCAGTGCACCTAAGATTAGAACAAAAGTGATGCCTGTTGTAAAACTGAATTGATTTTATGTGTGGGAAATGAATTCAATATAAAAAAAGAAAGAAGAAAGATACTATTTTCAACTATATTTTTTCAATTATTATAGTAATATTTGCTTTAAATTTTTGAGTAGAAATGTGAGTCTGAAGTTTACTTTGTCCTATGTTGCTGCTATTAGCAGCTTCCAACAGAGTTTCGAAAATTGTTTTGCAGTGTTTTTTTCAGTACACCTCCAGTGTGTTGTCATTTTTCTTTACTGTTTCCTTCTGTGCCTGTGAGAGGAATGCAATATGCCTCCCATGAGATTTTGTGTTGCCTTGCCTTGCTCCCTGGTGTTTATCCCTGGTGTATGTGCCATGATGCTAACCTTTGGTCACTCTTAAACTCTATGCTCCAATTCCATTTGTTGATATGTACCTACACGTATGCCTCATAATACTAGAGTTAAAGATAAAAATACTTCACTTTTCTAAAGAACATCCTCCCTATCTGACACTTTCTCTGTTGTTGCTTTTTCTTATCAGTGTAAAGTGTATTATTGCTTGTGGGATAAGCTGAGAAGAAACCAGAATGGCAGTCCTTTTGTGAGGTTTCAAGCTTTCAGTCTCTTCTCTGTTAATCTCATCTCCACTCTCATCTTCATCTGATGGAACTTTGGACATGGTTTTCCCTTTTTTTTCTGTGTCTTTTAATCCAAATTTGGGCTACTGTTTTGTTAGTGAGGATAAGTAGGTGTCTTCTAGTCTGCCAAGTAAGAAAGAGTGATCCTCATATCTGTAGTAAGCACAAGTAATAAATTTAGTAGAGTTGCTGTTAAATATCACTGTCTGGATTTAAATATTTGGACAAAGATTAGCAGCCAGTACAAAATAAATAGCATGAATGTTTAATCAGTATCTATCATTCCTACTGGTCAGATACTACCTTTTTTGTTTAAATAGGGACACAATGCCTGCTGAGTACTGTAACTCTCTTAAAATTTGGATAGTTTTAAGCAAAAGACAATCCATACATTGGTGCATAATTAGGAATGAAAGATTAGAGAGTTGAATCTACACATCGTAGGTAGATACTTTACAGACTCTTTAAAAGTTATGTTGGGGCATGACTTTAAAAAATACAGACATTTAGTCACTAGAGGGAGACACGATCGCGCATAACAAAAATTTTCACACTGGGGAGGCAGATATCAACCAGGCTGGAGGGCTACTGCCCAAGTGAAAGGCTGCTGATTTGGTAAGCATCTGGGGGCCATGGGGATTGAAGACAATGCAAGAACCCTTCATGAATCTGCCTGATCCTCCAGGATTGCATCAGCAATTCCTTTCCACAAACACATCTGACCTGGGCTCCAGTGAGAAGATCACCTTCAACTTAAGCGAGCAGAAAAGGCTTTTACCTCATTTTCAGCCAGTGCTGGTCTGTGCTAGATTGCTAATCTTTCTCCAGAAGCCTGCTGGGTGTGACCTAATTTCTCACCCGGTAACATGACTGGGTGGAGAAGAGGAAGGGCAGTGAAGGAATCCCTGTGTCTCCTTGAGAGCTTTTCTACTGTCAGAAGTGGGCTGGCATACTTTATTAGCTCCTAACGTATGCTGTCAGTAACCACCAATTCCCCCACAGCTGCATTTGGGCTGAATAGAGATGCTGCTTGGGGGAAACCAATGAGGATGTGCAGAGCAGGCTCCTGGACCATTTGTTGGCATGAGTGGGAGAAGACCTGTTTTTCTCTTGGTGGAAGACCCTGTAGGGGACAATCTGTACAACTGTTTGTCTGGAGAAAGTGGTATGCAAGGCTAAATTGGCAGGGTCTCATCTCAGTGAGTTACTTTAAAATAAAAGCCTAGGTGCAAGCATTAGAGGCAGATTTTGTGCCCACTGGAAAGTGCTTTGATCAAAGCACCAAGCCCAGCGTGACGCCTGCATATGTGTTATTATTCATCCAAAAACCAAACAGAGCAAACCAAAGGCCCTGTCTATACTGGGATCAGGATTGGTCTAGCATCAACCATGTTGCTGCTGATAAAACCACAGGGAAACATCTCTACATCTGGAGTTTCTGTTCAGTGTTAATCCATTCTGGGATGCTGTTTAATAATGTATTAAACTAGGGTATTGCAAATGTGTGGTAAAAGACATTTTTTTACCATCACATTAATAATAGGTGTTATTTATTCTTTAATGCCTAGAAATACTTTACAAACCTGTTAATGTTAATAATGCCTCCAAACAAATGTTTATGGAATCATTAACTCTGGTTATTTCTCACATATTTCTCACAAAGCCATACTTCTCACAAAGCTTCTGAGTCATGATTTCAAGTCTTCTAGGATTTGTGATCCTATTTTCTGCTTGCTTTGTACATTATGTATGTCTGTGTAATTCAAAGAGAGAATTGTAGAGTGTAAGATGGAGGCAAGTATTCTTTATTTTAATTAAAATGCTAATGTAAGAAATTATACTATTGAGTGATTTTCTTGTTATATAGCCACTTGCTCTGCCATAGAGTAGTAAAATGCTATTTGATGCTTCCTCTAGAATGCTTCCTATTCTCCAGGGCTTATACTGTAGCCAAAACCACCCTCCCTTTAGGCTGAAACTTGGCATACAAAATCTCAGCTCAACTTCAGTGTGGCTTGAAACTTAAAACAAAAAACTTTGCTTTCCTGTGTCCAAGTTGCTTTGGGACACTACACCTTCAGGTTCCTTGTATTGTTTCTTTCTGAGATTAAAAATGAAGTGTTGCTGCCATTAATTTTTAATGGAAATATCATTACTGCTATCTACAGGAAAAAACCCTCTGTATCATAGGCCAGCTGGGTTCAAGATGGACATAGATATATCACTGCACAGGAAGAAAAAAGTTACTCTTTTTCTGGCAGTTTTTGCTTGTGTTGGCCACCCTAGATGGAAGACTCTTACCATTTGTGGAGGGGCCATGACACAGGCTCTTATGTCACTGACCCTCGTTGGAGACATTTGACCTGATCCAAGCACAAGCTGTTGTTACTTCTATGAAGCCCAGTAAATAGTGAGTCTCAACTCTTCTTAACAAATACCTCATCTATGGTTATTTACGTATAAATGGTTTCTGAAGCAAATCAAGTGTGTTGCTGAGCACATTTCCTGTCCCCATGTCCCTGACTACAGAAAGGTAGTCATAATTATCTGACTGGACAGTTAGATTTGGGTAGACCCTTGATCTTTTAATAACAGCGTATGCATATACACGGAAAGTCAAGTTTATTGCAATCTGAGGATACATAAAGACTGAGTCTAGCACGACTTGAACACCTGGGACCAAGGGGAACTTGTGCAGCAGAATTACAAATTTGGGCATACATATGTACCTATCTTTTTTTTTTTTACTGGATTTTGTGCCTGATTGATATCAAGCAATTTTTGCAACATGCTTTCCCAAGATATTTACCATAAATTTAGTAGTTTCAGATGACTGGAAATTGTTTTTGAACTATTTTTTCTCCTGGTTGTATTTATATTCAGTCTTTGAAATGTCTTTGGACATAAAAAATTAAAGGCAGTGTTTAATAGATGGAAATTTCTCTGTCTGTAAGACACCTATGAGAAGCGTTCCTCTTAGTAAAAATAGGGAAAAATTTTAGGTATTTTTCAGTGTAGTAGAAAAAGCTGGGGAAGTACTGACTGACACTTGAAAACAGGAAAATAAACTCTCAGGTGGAAGAATTTATAGTTGTTTAGACCAGTCAAGAGTCATAAGGAAATTCAGAAAGAGACAACAGGACCTAACACAATGGCATAGGATACTTTGGGTTGATAAATGCAAGTCATTTAACTTGGAATCATGAAGAAGGGATTTGAAATGGCCCGTTCATCTTGGATGTTACAAGCTAAATTTTTCCTACTTAGGAAAAATACCACTGAACACAGGTCAGTCAGAACTTGTCAGTCTGTAAAAGCTTAAAAATATAGGCAAATCGTTAGTACATATAAAGGTTGAACTATAAACTATGTCAACCAGTTAGGGATCAATACAAACCTGACAGTGTCACTGTATGCATCAGTGGTATGTTGTCCCCTGCAACATAGGGTCAGATGGGCATATACAGAGCTATTTTTCTCTTTTTTTCCTCTTTTGTTGGTTTGTTTGGGTGTTATTCAGACAACACTTGTATTACATTTGTAAGAGACCAGTGCTTATATGTTATACAGTTTAGAAAACCTGCTTTTGCCAGCAGAAACTGTTGTGGATCCTCCTGGTAAACCATCCCCAAGCTTGTGTTTATACAAAGTTGTAAAAATCCAGAAGAAAGCCTTAATTGCCATCTTCTGTTTTTCCATGGGTCACTTATTCTATTCTGCTGTCTTGAGACATCAAACCTCCAGTGACTGGAATCAGGTCCCTCTCTGTGTCATGTCACTGATCCTACAAGAAATGAAGCATTTTCCTGTCCTATGCAGTAAAGCCTGGCTCTGAACACATCAGTGATTTGGGGGGTTTTGCAAGAACTTGCATGGTAGCAGAGCTCAGTAGGTACCAAGCAAGCAGATACTTGTGGGACCCCAGGCTGTTGTGGGAAGGGCCTGTCAAAGGAAAATGGGGTGCACTAGTGGGCAAGGGTGTTCAGTGTTCAGTGTTTACATGAAAGAAGAATAGCTGTTAGAAAATGAAACAATGGAGTCTGGCTCTGCTCACAGGGGTGGTGGAAATCACTGGTCTGAAACAGATGGAGTGATGTTTATGCAGAAGTGGTTTAAGAGGAGTGAAACTGTTTCTCAGTCTTTATGGAGTAGTCTTTTCTTATTTCTCAGAGCAGATTCGGTGAACAAGGTGAGTTAATAGTACATAAGTAAAATTGAAGCCTACAGCAATTAAATTAAAATCTAGAAAATCAGGAATGATAAAACTGAATATATTTTAATTGAACATAATCAGTTGAAGACTATTACATTACCAAAGGAGAACAGAAGCACAAAATAACATGATAATGACTTCCTGAATAAAAATTTTAAACCAATTAACTGAAAAACTGCAGGTACCCCAGTGTATGACATGCAGAGTACTCATGATATGAGAACACGGATTATTGATATCTTCTTTAAGTGTAGAATGTAAGTGTGTTTTGAATTTTTACTGTGAAATCTGTAAACATAACTGCCTCCTGTGGCAATGTTTTTTCCTTCTAATTATTGTTATTATTATTTTATCATTTTGCTGTTTGGAGAGGGAAAGCAAAAATGGCAAATTTTATGGTAATAAGTCATTTAAGTAATGGTTACATCAAAAAAATGTAGTGCTTTTCTTTGTAGTGAAATATACTGTAAGGTAACTGTTAAAATAACTTCAGACAGAAAGACTCCTCTTTGTTAGGAGGAAAGGGTGTTAATGTCTTCAAAAATGACTTGTTCTGAAAGGACCAATCAGGTTCTGGAAGAATGGGTGTGGGGGTCTTTATGAACATCAAACCATACTAGTTTGTTGCAGAGCTGAGCACAGTCTGAACTTTTGAATTTTAGAGAACAATATGCAGGCTTAACAGACGAATAAAGTTGCAGGACGACTGTCTCTTTTGTGGACACTGATTTCACAGCATGATTTTCTGCACAAATTTGATATTATTATTCTGCAACCAAGAAGTCAGTATCTCCTTGTTTTCCCACAGAGAGTAAATCGGTAGACTGGTGGGGAACGTGAAAGGGTTTGGCTAGTGCCTTATTATTATTATTGTGGTCTGTGGGATGCAGAAGCAGGTGCCAAAAGCTATGATGACCATAATATCACTGAAATTCGGGAAAAAGAAAAACCCTCCAACACTATTCCTTTAAGTGTTAGAGAATCAGGAATTATTTTATTCTGGTCAGGATGTGCAATGGAAATCATTCCATCCACACATGCTTTTTTACCAGACTTTTCACATATTTATACATTAAAAAATACAAAGAAATACTTTTTCATTGGTTCTACATTACACAATTTAGTATTTGATTTCTTGCTGGTCGTTGATTCCTCAGCCTTCAATGCTAATTTGGTCCTCATTCTTTGGTTCTCTTATCGATCTTTTCTCAGATCAGGTGCCTCCAACCACACCAGGGGTAATGTCTGTTAATGTCTGGTTATCTCCCCTCTGTCTTCTGGCTACTCCCAACATGTTGATGTTAAACTCTCAGAATCTAGGAATCTTGTTTTTGTAGATTGAGCCTTATCAGGCCTCACCCAGAGAAACTCAAACCCTCAGTAAAGAGTCTTTTGAAGATAAACCTCCATTTCCTCCCCCTCAGTCCCCACCCCTGGCAAAGACAAACAAACCCATGACTAAAGTTACTAAAAATTTAAAGACTTATATAATTTCCAACATCAGGAATAATCTAAAAATGGAGGAAAATCTCTTGTGAGTAGGGAGGAAGTTATTAAATGAATGACCCACTATAATTGCCACTTCTGTTTTTTCTTTGTTTTTACCTGTACAAGTGTGTTCCACAGTGGGGGAAACATACCACTTTGGGGAAATTAGGACAAACAGGTTTCTTAAGATGTAGATATGCTCACAGCTTTGCCTGTTGGCTCTGGACAAGTGATTATTGCTTTGCCTTTGCACTACTCCTGATGGAGTATTTTGCAGGTAAGTCTAGGTTAAAGGCACTGAGGAATTAGGCCTTCCCAGCTTTGTTTTGTAGCCCTAAGCTTATAAAAATTAAGGTAGAGAGCTCCTTTTGAATTCTGTGTCCTTGGGGGTTACTGAAGTATCTTTGTCTAAGTCAGAGTAACCAGGACTGAGGCTTTTGTTGATTGGCCTGACCTTTACAACCCTTTCTACTCATTTGTACACTTTATTCATCCATCTCTCCCATCCTAGGGAATAATGATAGCTTGTAGATAATGTTATATGGCAAATATTAAGTTTGAGAGGCAAGTAAAAGACGGAAAATATTAAATAATTTTGTTTCATATAATGCACTATTTTTTCATTACTTGTATCTTTGTCTTGTAATCTATCTGGATCTGCAAGTCCTCACTAGCTGCAAACTATGTTTACCCCATTCTCAATCCCCTGACAATGGGAAGGTGATGAGCTAAAAATGTTAAGATTTTTTCTTATGATTTTAGAACAACTGCTCTCCTGTTTTCTGCTGTTTTCTTTTCATGGACCATTAGCAGCTTCCAAAGGCAATATCCTTTCACTGTCACACTATGCCATGGGGTGCCATTTCAACAACTTCAGATGAGGGCATTAAGTACAATTCTGGATGAGAGTCAGAACATAACCAAATAAAAATAATAAAGGAAACCTTGTAAGAGCAATTTGGAATGCTGTCCTATGCTGAATTCATTTGCAGCTTAGCAGAAAGCTACCAATCACTGGTGATTGGTACAATGGTCTTCAGCATCTTATTTAATCGTAAAGTATTTCATACCCTAAGAAACATCACTGTTCATTTGCTTTTCCTTTTTCGGTGATCATCTTAGCTGAATGCTGAGTGGTGAATCCATAGGAGGGGAAAAAAATTCATGTTTCTAATTCAAGGAGAATAAAAATGGACTTCTTGTTGTTTCTCTTTCTTCCCCCTTGCAATTAATCTGGAGTTAAGGATTTCTTAGTAGAATTTAAAAAAAAAAATCCTGGAAAGAGGGAAATAATCCTCATAATCCTTTAGTAAACCTCTCAGTGCATAGAGGTCAAATTGTGGCAAACATTGCATACAAGACAAAGCAAACTCCTGGCCAGTGGTAGGACTGTGGGGTAGAAGCTCACCTCCTTTAGCTCTCCTCCCAGGGAAACAGAGAATGATTATTCTACAAGTCCTCACAGCAGCCCATGCTTTGAGGAGGACTCAGGCTACCTAAAGCCCCTGAGTTGGCACTGACTCATTTGGCATCAGCTTCTGCATTCAGTGCTTGAATAAATTATTCATTCTTTATAGTGGGTGAAATTTGTAAGGTGCACAATAAATGGACTGCTCAGAGCTGGAACTGAGGCATTTTCTGACTCTGATGCATTGCCTCTCCAGACCTCTTTCATGGTGACAGATAAGCAACTTAGCAGGCACTGCTTGTAAGTGTGATGCAGAGATCCACATAGAGTTTGTCAGTGTCATGGGTTGACACTGGCTGGATGCCAAGCATCCACAAAATCCAATCGTTCACTCCCCTCTTCAGCTGGACAGAGGAGAGAAAATTTATTGAAGCGTTCACAGGTTGAGATAAGGACCAGGAGACATCACTCATCAAATACCATCATGGGTGAAACAGGCTCAACTTAGAGATATGAAGTGAATTTATTACAAACAAAATCAGAGCAGGATAATGAGAAATAAAAATAAGAGCCTTAGAAACACCTTCCTCCCACCCCTACCTCCTTCCAGCTCTACCTCCTACCCTAGTGGCACAAGGAAACAGGGAATGGGGGTTATGGTCATTTTCATCACCCGAGGCTTCTCCCGCTGTTCAGGGAGAGGAGTCGTTCCCCTGCTGCACCATAGGGGCCCTCCCACAGGAGACAGTTCTCCATTAACTTCTCCAACGTGAATCCATCTCATGAGCAACAGCTGCAATCCCAAGGGCAGCAGTAGCCCTCAAACTGCTGCAGCATGGGTCACTTCCATGAGGTGCAGTCTTTCAAGGACAGGCTTCTCCAGCATGGGAGCAGGACCCCTCACTCCATGGGTCTCCTATGGGCTCACAGCCTCCTCTAGGTATCCACCTGCTCCACTGTGAGGCTCCTCCACGGGCTGCTGGTGGATCTATGCATTCCAATGGACCTCCATGTGCTGCAGGGACACAGCTGCTTCACCATGGTCTTCACCACGGCCTGCAGAGGAATCTGGGCCTCAATGCCTGGACCACCTCCTCCCCCTCCTTCTTGACTGACCTTGATGTCTGCATAGTTCTTCTTCTCATATGTTCTCACTCTGTTCTTCTCTGGTCAGAATTAAAACTGCACCACCACTTTTGGTTTTGATTTCTTCTTAAATCTGTTATCACAGAGATGTTACCACCATTTCTAATTGGCCCAGCCTTGGCCAGTGGCACATCTGTCTTTGGAGCCACCAGAGACTGGCTCTGCAAGACATGGAAGAAGCTTCTAGCAGCTTCTCACAAGAAACACCCATGTAGTCCCCCCACTACCAAAAACGAGGCCATGCAAAATCAATACAGTCAGCAAAAAGCAGGTCAGTCAAGAGGTTTAAGCATAGGACAGGGAGCATAGGAGCTGGGATGGTTGCTGTCTTGGCTATGCTGATAGATGACTTTGGGCTAGGTAGTTAACATCTGTGTATTCTCCTTTTTTGTTCTCTAAAAGAGGACTAATCTCTCTTCCTGTGGATGTTGGAATTTTCTCTGGCCTTGTAATAATATCTTACTGCTAATAGGGAAGGTGTTGGGAGACTGTGAAGGTTTATAAAGCACCATGAATTTTTGTTGGGCTAGGTGTTATACTTTACCAGTGCTTTGCTACCAGAATGTTTACATTTGACTTGCACCTGAGAGAGAAGATGTGTGCTAATGTCTTCACAAATAATTTGATGGGTCAAAGTATGGGTGTTAACGTCTTTGAAATGGGTCTTTATGTCTCCACTGACTTTGGGCAGCAGATTGTTGCAGAGCCCAGACTGTTTGGCTCCTGAAACAGACATGGGTCTGCACGAGCCTGAACTTCTGAACTTTGGGGTAAAACAGCAGGTTCAAGGGGGGATACGGGGTAGAAGGCTGTACTTTCCTAGTATCTCAGCCAATGGAGAGAGGAAGAGGGCAACATGCAGCCAGGATAAAAGAGATAAAAGGATAAAAGAGATAAAAGCATGAAAGGAAAAAAGGACAGTATAAAAGAGAGGCGGTGCCCTCTGAAACCTCGAGAGAGAAAACCCACAGGCGTGTGCCCCAGTGGACTCTCCCTTTATTCAAATAAAGTTGAAGGACTCTTCTGTCTCCTTTTTGGACAAAATCTCTGGCGTTTGTGGATTTTCCTGACACACCTAATGTAAAATACATTTTTATACTACTATTCTCTGCTCCGCTGAGCAATATTGAGGGTCTTGTAATTTTCTCCCTAACACAGAATTTATTTCACCTTGACATGGAAGACTAGGCAAGGGTGTTCCATTTTGGAATAAAAGGCACATGGAACATGTTCAAGAATATGCCTGGTGTGGGTAGGTGTAGTGCAGTGCAAGCTGCAGATTGTGCTTTGAGTGGGAGGAAATGGTGGAACCCCCAGTTCCACAGTGACAGAACAAGCTGTCAAGTGACGCAGACCCTTTGCATAACAAAGGGCATGGGGACCTTGGTGCCAGCCAGGTGACCGGCCACTCAGAGATATGGGGGGAGGGAGCTGATGGCTCAAAAGGAAAACCCCAGACTATTGTGTGCATAGACTGTGAGGATCCAAAAGCCCAGGGATTGCTTGGTTACGGGTCCCTCCTCAGAAGCACCCAGTTGGATCTCAAGCTGCTTTTGTGTGACTGTGCCATGATTAAAAATTGCTTTAAGAATTGTTGGAGGTTAGGATTTTTCCTCATTTTTCCTTTCTCTCAGGGAATTTTGTCCCATTTGTTGCCTAAGAGATGAGAATGACCAGTACTTAAGAGACAAAAGAAGTGGCCAAGGTGGGGAGAATGGTGCAGTTGGCTACTCTCTGAGCCCCGGGGTTTTCTCTCTTGGGCAGAGCAGAGATACCATGAGATTTTGGCTGAGGGGTGAGGGGCTGGGCTCAGCTCTTTGCTCTCTCTTGCTCTGGGATCGGAGTGGGATGGTCGAGTTGCTGCTACCGTGGGGAGAATTCACTGCCACCACTGAGTCCAGCCCTTTATTGCTTCTTCCTTACCATGGGTGAGCCTTTGCTTATAAGAGCGGGACCTTATTAACACCTGATCCCATTGGAAAGGCCCCCCACCACCTACTCAGGTGACTCAGGGGAAAATCCTGGGACTCCTCCCCCCTCCCACTTCCTGGAGGGCACATGTCCCTGGCTGTGTGTGGCAGCTGCCCTCAGGAACCTGGCTGCCGCTGCCCAGCCCCATTGTTTTCTGCTGCTGCATCGGGCTTTTTCACTACACTTTAACTCAGCACCCCACGCCCGCCAGGTCACACTGTGGCTCCTGCTATGGCTGCAGAGTTTCTGCTGCATTTCGTTTGCTGTTCCAGCTTGATGTTTCGAAGTTCCTGCTACAGCCCATTTCATGACCCAGAGGGGCACTGGGACCGGCTGCCCGCAGTGAGTTTGTAAAGGAAGCCCATTCTCAATCTCCCGCGCTGGCTGCGCCGCCATTACCCATGTGGAGAGGCGGCTGAGCTCGCGCCACAGCGCCCCCTGCAGGCGCGGGGGTATCATCGCACCCACCCCGCCCGGCCGGGAGCCAACAGCGCCCCCTGCCGGCTGTGGCCGTAACTGCAGCAAGGGGAAAGGGCCTGACAGCCGAGAGAGGGCTGTCACTGGGTTTGGGGTTTGGCTTGTGGTTGCTGCTGTCGTTGTTGTTTGATTGCCTTCTTATATAGATATACATACTAGTAAAGAACAGTTATTCCTTTTCCCATATCTTTGCCTGAAAGCCCCTTAATTTCAAATTTATAATAATTTGGAGGGAAGAGGGTCATATTTTCCATTCCAAGAGAGGTTCCCACCTTCCTTAGCAGATAGTTGACTTTCAAACTAAGACAAGGATCCAGATGCCTGAGAACACATCTGGGGCAGAGCCAGCAAAGAAATCTTGTCTAATGTACGTATGGTGTGTGTAGGGAGTCAAGTGGTGCACCCACCAGCTCACTGGAGCTGCCAGCTTCGAAGGGGCTTTGGTCCTGTGAAAAACGAGGTTCACTCTCCTGTGAGAATTTAAAAGTTCTAATAAAAAGACAATAAGGGACAAAAACAATAAAGCAAAATTTACTGCACCAGGTGCCCTTGGCTCTCAGCCAAGAGCACACCTGCTATTGCGGAGACACCCTTTACTATTTATATAGTATAAATATACTATAAATACCTTTACTATTGCATCAGCCTAATGCATATTCATAAACAATTATACATATTCAAAATACCCCCAAAACTAGTTTACATATTCTAGGTACTGTTTAGCTTGGCTCCTCCTTGTATCCACCTTTTTAGAGCATGCCTATTCCTTGGCTGTGGTTTTAGTCAGTTTTTATTATCACCCCCAGCTTGGGCTTTGGTCCATGGTGTCTGCAGACGGTAGTTGCTAATAGTTAGCAACTCAGTAGCAGGGGTCTTCATTATACGTTCATTGGATGTTATCCAACCAAGCAGACAGTTCAATACCACAAGCATAACTATATCAGCTATTTTTCTACTGTTAATAACAGAAATAAAGGCATTCGTTATTGTTACAAAAACTATATCTTTATAGCAAAGCTACTTTAACATTATATATATATCATTCACTTTAATATTTGCAGAAAGCCAATATTATGTATTTATCACAATCCCATAAGTGACAGTCTGAGGTGGTAGAAATGTGATTTCCAGAATGACTCCTGTATGGTCAGACAGAAAAGTTTCTTCATCAGCTGGCATGAGATTGGAGATGCCAGGGCTTTAAAGAGAAGGCTAGGTCAGTCATTCCTTTGTCTCAGCTCCATTAATGTTGTATAGATTACTGATACAGTTGTGTTTGGGCTGGGTTTTTTTGTTTGGGGTGGGGTTTTTTGTTCGTTTGGCTTTTTTGGTTGGTTGGTTGGTTGGTTGGTTAGTTGGTTGGTTGGTTGGTTGGTTTTTTTAGTTGGTGGTCTTTTTTTTTTGTTCTTTGAATTTTTCCAGTCTTATTCTGACTCATGCAGATTTTTAGCATCTCTAACATCTTTTGACACAGAAATCTGCAATGCAACCAGATCCTCTGTGAAGTGTTTATTTCAGTTAAATTTGAACTGTCTGTTGTTAGTTGTGAGACGCCAATTCAGCCATTTTTAGTTTGCCTCAACTCTGGTTGTCAGGATTGTCAGAGGCATGTGGAGGAGGGGGTGCACATGTGTTACTTGCAGGAAGCGGCCAGGAGTGGGGG